>JAOQIF010000128.1:0-126624 GCA_026260285.1 Colletotrichum sansevieriae
ATTATTATTATTATTATTATTATTATTATTATGATTTCTATTATTACTTTTAATATTATTATTATTTTGATTATAATCCTTATTATTCTTTTCATTATTATCTTTATTATCATTATTACTATCATTATTATTATTC
Organism: Colletotrichum sansevieriae; assembly: GCA_026260285.1. Lineage (NCBI taxonomy): Eukaryota > Fungi > Ascomycota > Sordariomycetes > Glomerellales > Glomerellaceae > Colletotrichum > Colletotrichum sansevieriae. The sequence goes on from JAOQIF010000128.1 coordinate 137, forward strand.
TTTTTCTTATTATTTTTATTATTAATTTCAGTATTATTATCAGCAATAAAATTTACTGCTTTGCCCTTTCGTCTTGATTCTTCTAATAGGTTAGGAAATAGACTATTAAGCGTATAGGCATCCTTATTAGCCCTAAGACATTGAGTAATGGTAGTAATAAAACTATTATACTCTTTATCTAGGCTATTTAATATATATGGTATAACTACCTAGTTAGGTAGTTTAAGCTTATTATTTAATAGTTTATCTATAAGTTCCTTTATTTATTAATATATTCTTCTATAGACCTAAAACTACTTAAAGTAGTATTAAATAACTCCTTATAAGTTAGGAACTCGTTAGGGAACCCTATAGGCGTATATAGGCCTTTAAGATATTTCCAAGCTTTAAAAGCTATTATATTATCTTTTATAACCCTTAGAGGCTTATTAGTATAGAATAGCTATATATAGCTAAGAGCCTTATTATTTGGATTGATATTATTATTATCTATAGGCTTAGGTAAGTCTATAGTTATCTCTTTACTAATAGGTAAGGCCTTAATATATATAGACTAGACTTTAGAGTTATTGGATCTAGATAGCCTGGGAAGCTATACTTTCAAATTAGACATTATAATAACCTTAAAGTATAATTTATAAGCTCTAATTTGGTATATTTATAATAAGATAAGCGAGGTATAGGTTATATGGCTTAGTTGTATTAACTATAGCTTTGTTATATTATAGGTTGTTTTGTTTGAACCTAGAGGGTATGGGTTCAACTCGTTGTATTCCTCCTCTTTTATTCCTCTTTCGAAGGGCCTTTAACTAAAGACTCTTCTATATAAGAGGGCTGAATTGGCTCTTCTATAGGTAGGATAGCCGCTAGTATATAGCCTATATTAGGCCTCGATCTCCTTCGTATAGTAGCATGGATATGGGTAAACTAAGACCTATAAAGGCTTAGAGATAGTTCGAAGATATAATTAACTAAAGCAAGGTTGAATAGCTTAGCTAATATATCGTCTCGTTTTAAAGGATTCGAAGGGGTAGTCATAGTAGCATAGTCGAATAATTCAGGGTTCTAAATAGCTTCTCATAGGAGATTTCGATCTCGAAGCTAGCAAACTAGACCTACTAGTACTTCTAACTCTGCGTAGGGCGTATAGAGGCTATATCTCTTAAAAGAATACCCTAAATAAGTAACCTTAAGAAAAGGAATAGGCTTAAGGTGTTTATTATAGTTATAAGGTAGCTAGATCGGTGGGATATTTTTAAAAAGGTTTAAGCTAGGCTTTTAACATATAGGAATAGGTATATAGGTAGTAAAGGGGACTAAAAGGCAGCTTAAATAATAGATATCAATAGACTAGTTCTTATTATAATAAAAGCTAATAGATTTAAGCATAAGGAGGCATCTTAATAGAATTAATCGATTGATAAATCGTTGGAATTATTAATATTATTTCTACGTTATAAATCCTACCCTCATAACTATATTTATAAGTCTAAAAGGTATTATAAGTATCTTAAAGTATCTATATTATATTTAAAATACTATTTTCTACTCCTCGCCCTCCCTAATATAGATAAGGTTATAAGCTCCCTTAAGGTTAAGGGCTTTGAATCAGTTTATACTATATCGGAGGTTATATAGCTTAAGGATAAGTAGTAATAGGTAATAGTTCTTAATAGTAATATTATTAAGCTTTTAATAATTAATATATTATAGAGGGCGCGAGGGTATATAAACTCACGCGCGTAGCTAGGAAAGCTATAATTATATAAGCTTATATATATCCTATATATATATATATATACGCACGCGCGCCTGCGCATACCGTAGAGTAGTTCTTTTCTAATAAAATATATATAATACTATCCTTCTATTATATCCTTTTGGTTACTATAGTTACCTACCTTATTATAATAATACCTAGAGGTAGATTTACTCTTTTTACTCGCTTTTAAAAGTAATCTAGAGAGTAGCTACTCTTAATCATAGATCCTAAAGAACTAAATACTATAGGGGTTAAGTAACTAACTATCTAGCTATTATTTGTTTTAAGGCTATATATTTAATTCTCCCTTTTTACTATCTTTTGTATATTTTTATAAGTATAGTTATACCACTTTATTATATATATTATATTACCTATTATTATACCCAATTATATACTTACTTTGACACTATTTATAGCGTTAATACGCTATTTTAAGCTAATTACTATAGTTATTGTTATACTCTTTTTATACCTACTACTACCCGCTATAGCCTATAGCTATATCCTATTACGCCTAGTATACTTACTATACTACTACGTACTATTACTTATTACTACCTACTACTACCCTCTACTACCTATTACTACCTACTACTACTACTACTAATATTTACTCCTACCCCCTGTAAGGCCTAAAAGATCTAATTATTTTATCTACTATATACTATTACTATTATTATATAGACCTACCTGATAAAGGGACTATATACCTATAGTATAATTAAATACTTACTAATAAAGGGTATAGGTTATAGGGAGGTCTTATAACATAGGGGTATAAGTCTATATTATTACTATTATAGAGGTTATAAGTTTAATTCTAGATTTTATCTTTTTCCTATAAAGCTTTTTTCTTTTAAGCTTCTATATTCCTAGCTTTAGAGAGAATTATAGAGAGAGCGAGGGTATAAGTACCTATATACATAGCTAGGAAAGCTATAATTATCTAAACGTATATATATATATATACGCGCGCGCCTATATATACTTTAGAGTAGTTCGTTCCTAATATAATATATATAATACTATCCTTCTACTATATCCTTTAGGTCGCTATAGTTACTTACCCTATTATAATAATACCTAGAGGTAGATATACACTTCTTACCCGCCCTTAAAGGTATCCTAAAGAGTAGCTACTCTTAATCATAGATCCTAAAGAACTAAATACTATAGGGGTTAGGTAACTAACTGTCTAGCTAGTATTTATTTTAAAATTATATATTTAATCCTCCCTGTTTACTTTCTTTTTTATAATTATAGACTTATAATCATACTACTTTATTATATTTATTATTATACGTATTATTATACCTAATTATATACCTACGTTTATCCGATATAGAGCGCTACTAATATATTATTTTAAGCTAATTACTATAGGTATTATTACACCCTTTTAATACCTACTACTACCTACTATAGCCTATAGTTATATACCTACTATACCTACTATATTACTACCCGCTACTACGTATTACTCCTTACTATAACTCTCTACTACTTATTACTACTTATTACTACTTATTACTACTTACTACTATTACTACTACTTACTACTACCCTCCATAGGGCCTAAAGGATCTAACTGTTATACCTACTATATACTATTACTACTACTATATAGACCTACCTAATAAAAGGTCTATATGTATATATTATATACTAAATAATTAAGTACTTACTATTAAAAGGTATAAGGTATAGGAAGGTCCTATAGTATAGGGGCTTAAGTCTATACTATTACTATTATAGAGGTTGTAGGTTTAATTCTAGATTTCCTTTTTCTTTTAGGCTTCTATATTCCTAGCTCTAGGGAGGATTATAGAGAGCGCGATAGTATACGTACCTACGCGTATAGCTAGGAATGCTATGTTTATATAAGCCTATATATATCCTATATATATATATATATATATACGCTCGCGCGCCTACCCGCACCTTAGAGTAGTTCTTTCCTAATATAACATTTATAATACTATCCTTCTGCTATATCCTCCTGTGTCGCTACGGTTACCTACCCTATTATAATAAATATTAGTTTCACGATATTAGTATTAAAGAGAGGCGAGGTTAAGCGTAGTATTAGAATAATTGAATTAATATAATAAAGTTATTATTAGAGGGGTAGCTAGTAATATAGGAATAATATAAGAAGCTGATAAGATAGGTTATATAATAGGTTATATAAATACTCGCTAGGTCCTAGTTATTCTAACTCGGGCTATAGATCTAAACTTAGATCTAGCTTACCGGGCGACTAGGAGCCCCACCTACTATATAGGTAGGCGAATATTCCTATACTAGCATATTAGCAATCGCCTAATGAGCCTATCTAATTATATAAGTTAATTAACAAGTTAGAGGCTATAATTAGCCTCCTAATAAAGTAAAACGTAGATAGTTTTCTTATATAAATCCTTATTATTATACTAATCCTTCTATTATTTGCATTTCCTATCCTTCTATACGAATTAATAATTCGTTTCTATTAACTAGGTAGCGTAAAGCCCTATGAGGTATTATCTTTATTAGTATATTAGTTGGGTTATCTTCGCTATTAACCTATTAGATCTTAAATAGCTTATAGCGCTTATATAACTAATCGAGAGGTATAGTATCAATTATAAGCCTCTTTTCCTTTATAATACTAAGTTTAACTACATACTTATATAGTTAGTATAAGTTAGTATATATTACTATAGGGATAGAGTTAGTAATACCTAGCTTAGTAGTAACTTATTAAAGGGTTAAAGTAATAATAAAGATTAGGTTAGTACTAGTAATTATAGCGTAGATCTCTAAGGCCAATATACTATAAGTAGCTTATTTATACTTAGTAGAGCTATAATAAATAATATTACTATTAATTATAAAGGTTATATTATTTATTCTTTCGTTAGTAAGTATAATAATATAACCCAACTATAATATAAGGTCTTAATTATTAGCAAATAATTTATCTATAAATAAAAATAGTTTAGCAGTAGGTAGTAATAATATAACGAATATTAAGCCCTAGTTAAGGTAATCCTTTAGCTATTATAGATACTTCTTAAGGGCTATAATATCCTTATTAGTTAGGTACTAGCGTTAGGTAGTAGTTAATAGGTTAAAGTAAGCTTCTAGTTAGTAAATTAAGGCTATATAAGTCCTTCTAGTATAGTATAATTATACTAATACTAGTAATAGAGATTATTCTACTATTAAAAGAAATAGGGGTTTAGGGTATAAGTTTCTCCTTAGGTTTAGCTATAACTTTAGCCTTCTAGAGCTCTTCTTCCTTAATAGTAGAAAATGTATTATTAGAGAGTATAAAGGGCAGGCCCCGCTAGGCGTAGTGCTATAGCTAATAGCATCTCAGCCTTCAGCGCATGCGACGCGCGCATGCGGGCGCGCGCGCAGAGGCGCTACTAATTAAGCTAAAGCACTATAAAAGGTATATAATAATAAGCTAACTACTTATTGCTTAGCTATATCTAAGTGCTTGGGATAGCGCGCGCTGCGCGCGCCCTATAAAACTAGGCATAGCTTATAATACTATCCCCCCTCTTTGCTACTAGCTGCGCGCACCTGCCTGTTATAGCCTTATGGTAGGGGACTTTCTCTGCGACTCGCACTTAGCTATATACCCCTAAAGCCTTCCCTTTGCTTTATAAGCCAGGGGATAGAATCCGCGCTTCTGCACGCGCGATTCGAACCCTAGACCTTGGGTTAGCTTATTATATATAAAGGGCAGGCCCTGCTAGGCGTAGTACTATAGCTAATAGCACCTCAGCCTTTAGCGCATACGACGCGCGTATATAGGCGCGCGCGCAGAGGCGCTACTAATTAAGCCAAAGCACTATAAAAGGTATATAATAATAAGCTAACTACTTATTGCTTAGCTATATCCAAGTGCTTTGGATAGCGCGCCCTGTGAAACCGGGCATAGCCCGTAATAGAGAGACTAATTATATTATCTATCTATAAACTAATAATAGCGAAGTAAGGGCTTAAGTCGTTAGTAATAAGTAAGTAGGGGTTATAAGTAGAGCTAGTTATATATAATTTATCATAGTAGTAGGCGCTCTATATAGCTTACTAATAGGTACTAGTTTTAGTAATATTATAGAGAGGTTTAATAACCTTTATAATAATCCTAGGGGGATAGAGGTTATAGATCTAGTTAGGGAGTTAAGTATAGATATTATATACTAGCGTTATTTAGGATTATATGTAGGCTTAGGTAATATTTCATAACTAAATAGTAAAATTAGAGCTAAGTAATAGGGTAATTACTAGAAGGAAGTAAACGCTATAACGCTAGATTATAAGTAATTAGGTTAAAACACCCTACTTATTAGTATTATTAATACTATATATAACTAAGCAGGACTTCTTGATAGGGGTATTAGTCTTATTCTTAATCTTATTAACTATATAGGATTAAAGAAAGTAGCTATATTACTTAGTGAGGTTATAAATATTAAGTTGAAATACCTTATAATTAAGGAGAGTATTAATCTCTTTCTTATGAGACTTTTAAAAGGGGGAACTAGTAATAATAAGCTTACTAGACTTATATAGAGCTAGGGAAAGTTCCTAGTTAGCCTTCTCTTTTATCATTATAAATATTATTAAGTAGTTAACTTTTAGTTTAAGTATATTAAATAAGTTAGTAATAGGGTTCTTCTAGAGTTATCCTCTACACTAGAGTAGAGGGGGGGTTAGAGTTAGCTTAGTATCCTTAGGGGTAATAGGGCTTATAAGTTATTATCTCTAGCTAGGTTAGGATCTCTAGGGGTATTAGAATCGCTATAGAAAGGTTTTATAGTAATAGAGGGGACGTCTTAGGGGCTATAGGGTAGTTAAATAATAACTATTTCGCTTAAAATAGTAACTAATTAGTAGGGGCCTTACTATTTATCCTTTTCTTAATATACTCTAACTTATAATTATAATAAGAGGTAAATAATATTATTAGTACTAGGGCTATTATATATAGCGAGACTATTTATAACTTTATATTTAGAATAATCTTTGTAGAAATCCTCTATTATAATATTAATTACTTTAGCCCTAGTAATAATATTAGGGGAGGGAGTAAGGTTATTACTAATCTATAAGTATATACTAAAACCGAGTAGGGTAGGTATAAGGCTATTTAGCCTAGCGGTATTATTAATAGACTTGATGACTATTTAGAGAGCGAGAGGGGGCTTAATATAAGGGACTTCCTACTAAATAATAGTATAAGCATAGTATAGGGGGCTATGATACCTCTGTATATTACTAATATAGTAGTAGGTTTTAATAGGGATAACCTTCAGTATAACTACTATTAATTTAGTATTATTCTCAAAGGCTTGTAATACGAAGTTTAAGCTAGTATCTATAATAATATAGTTAGGTAGTCCCTAATAGATATTAATCTAGTAGAAGTAGAGGGTTTCCTAAGTAGCCTTTATAGAGAGATTAGGGAGAAAGTAAATAGCGTTAAAGCTAGTAGTAGTATTAATAGTATATAAGGCACTTTTACTTTTAAGGTAGATAATATTATAGATAATCTTATAGTTAAATAAATAATTATTCTACAGGGAGGATTTAAACCTCTAAGGGGCTCCTATATTTAACTAGTAATATTAGTGAACCTTAGTTCACTACTTAATTATAGATAAAGTAATTAGCGTACTAGAAGAGGGTACCTAACTTAGTAATAGAGGAGTAAATGAATTATTAGTAGAGGCGCTATAGCTCAATATCTATCAAATAACTAGTTTAAATAGAATCTCCTCTTTATTAAGGAGAAGCTAAGTATAGCCCTATTTATATATAATAGGGGTAGTAATAATACCCTAAAATAAGTAGTTATAGAAGTTATTAAAGTAAATACCTATTTAATCTATATTACTTAAGTAGAGAAGAAAAGGGGTATTAGAGGGTACTATACAGAAGACTATATTACTAAATATAGTCTTAATTATAATGGTATTAAATAAATCCTTGTAGGGAGTATTACTAAAGCGTACTCTCGCTTAGCTAGTATTTGCCCTATTAATTACTATTATTAAGCGAATCTATTATGAGGCAATAACCTACTATTAGCTAGTAATAGAGACTCTAGTAGCGACTGAATCTAGTATAATACCCAGAAGCCTCCCTTATAGTACTTACTATTAAGTATAAATAACTAGGATAAGTAGAGGCTCTAAGTAGGATAAGCTAGGTAAGTAGGAGAGTAGGCTTAGGGTTAGTAGCTAGGTTAATGCCTATAACTATATAGATAATAGCTTAATTTAGTAGTAAGTTAGTTAATTTATTACTATTAATTATGAATATAGTATTATTAATAAATATAGTAAACCTATAAGGGGAGGAGAGCTAGGATTAATCCTACTAGTAATCCTAAAGGTATTACTTAACCTTGCTATTAGTATTAGTATTATTTAGTAGGGGTTCCTAGTCCTGAGTATTATTTTTCGAGTTCATAAAGAAGGTATTAAACTCTTCTTTAGTAGTGTTTTAAGAGTATTTAGACTAGAACTTATTAAACTCTTAGGTTTATTCCTTATTACTTACTATACTTCTATGATTAGTATTTAGGCTTATAATAAATTTAATATCTTCTTAAGTGATTATAATAATTAGTATAGGGTTAATAGTATAGAAGAGGAACTTATTAATATAGCCAGTTCTACTAAGATCTAGTATTATTACTATAGTTTAAGTAGAGGTTGTAGTATTTAATATCTTAGAATCGCTAATTAATATATATCATATTATATTGCTCTAGGTCTTCTAAAGCTATAAATTATATAATAAGGCTTTAGTTTATTTTAGAGGTAGTACTAATAATAAGGTATAGGGAGTTATAGAGGTCTTATAAATTAGTAGGTTATTTATAGAGGGTAAGTTTATACTTTTAAACCCCGTAGTAGGTGCTTTAAATCTTATAATAGAGGGGGCTTTTATTAATATTAAATTGCTTACTAAGAGTAGGTCTATGTCACGAGCCAGAATGAGATCGCAGGGAAAAGGGCTTATCAGACTACTATAGGGAAGTCTATAGAAGGGGAACACCAGGTAGCCCTTGGTTAACAGGCTATCCTAGGGAAGTCTATAGAAGGGGGGCACTAGGTAGCTCCCTAGATAAGTCCTCTACCCCTCACGCACCCTCATATAGTAGGTTAGGGGAGCTAGAGAAGAATGAATGTTCCACCTTATACCTATTTATACTAACTATCTCACTCTATACTATACCCTTTTATAACATATTCTTCTCTCCTACCTATGCTAATAGGGGTGCAGACCGTTAGAGCAGTATAATATATACTAATATAATACCTACCCGCAGGTCTACTAGGGAAGCAGGATCCCCTACTAGATAGGAGTTACTAAATAGCTAAACTCAGGATAAGATACCTACTAATTAGAGTAGTAAAAAGGGGAACTAATTAATTAATTAATAGAGGCTAAATTAGATTATCTTATTAAGGAGGAAGAAAGGAAGAGTTAATTAAAGCATAAATAAGAATACCTTAAGGCTTTAAGGGCTAGCTACCTATTAACCCTAATAGATAACCCTACTACCTACTTAGTAGTTATTAGTAGCAACCCCAAGGCGAAGAAGCACTAGTTAGAACTTTAGGGGAAGCACCTCCTAATACTTAGGTATAAAGGGGGTACCTAGACTAACTATAATTAACTCATATTTAATCTCAATATGTAATTTAAAGTAAATAAGATTACCTCAGACCTTAAGAAGGTGCTATATACTACTAGGTGCCTAGAAGGATTAGTAGTAAAGCAATAGACCTCATACCTTTCTATTAAATATAATAATAAGGCAAAGAATATTACTTAGATAATATTAGAAGACCAGTTAACTAATAGTATAGCTAATAAGGGGTCTAGGACCCTTAGCATAAAACCTCAGCTTAAATAGGCCTTCTAGTAACTAGGATAATTATACTAGAGCTTTATTAATTACTATAAATAGATTAAGGCAGAGAGCCCCTACTAATAACTAGAGGAGATATAGGTAGCTAATATAGTAGCTAGACTAAACCCTAAGCTCTAATACTATATTATAGCAAATAGATTACTAAAACCATAGCTCAACATTAACGCAAGGGCTAGGAATGCTAAACTTATAATCTATATATAAGCATATAGGCTACTAGTGAGGGACTAGGGGACTAACTATAAGGAGCAATAACTAGAGGGCTAAATCACTAATCTAGAGGGATAGACCGAGGCCACAAGGGGGGACTATAGCTATACTTGCTATAAAGGCAAACCCTGCCCCAGCAAATAACTAGAGGAGGACTAGGTAGCTATGCGGCTAGCTTAGTAAGATAGCAACTAGCTATATTACTTTAAAATAATAATATAGGTCTAAGTTGCAAGTAGCTAGAAGACTAGTACTACGCTTATTAATTATAGAGCTAATAAGAATATTATAAACTAGAGGGTTATAACTAATACCTCACTAGAGGCTAACGAGTTAGAACCTCTAAGGGGAATATATGCATCCAAGGGACCTAACTATAATATATAGAAGTTAGTTACCTAAATAACTAATAGCATAGGTATCTAGCGGATAGTTTTATATAACTTCAGGATTAGTAATAGTAATAGCTATAACGCTATCCTAGGGATATTATAGTATATAGCAGAGTGCCCTAATATCAATTAGAGGGAGTTAGGCTAGACCTTTCCCCTATATAAGAAAAGTATTCGCCTTATTATAACTAGAAAATAGCTTAGGCGTGTTAAAAATAAAGCAAGAGTAGTCCTTATAAGCATACTGCGAGTTAACTAGATATTAACTACTACTTACCTAGAGGATACTAAGAACCCTAAGGATACTAGGGATATTAAAACAAATATCCTACTAGAATACTAGGATTTAAAAAAGTATTTAATATTAACCTAATAGGGACTATACTAGAGTTTAGAGCTACTAGGAGCTACCCTATTAACCTAGAGCCTAGGACTAAGCCCCTATTTAGACTAATCTACCTACTAGGTGAGAAGGAGTTAGAGGAGTTGAGGGACTATATCTATAAGGCCCTATAGAAGGGGTAGATTTGCTTATTAATAAGTCTAGCAGGGGCGCTAATCCTTTTTATCCTAAAGAAGGGAAGTAAGTTAAGGTTATATATAGACTACTAGGGACTTAACTAGATAACTACTAAGAACCGCACCACTCTCCACTTAATTAATAAATCCCTTAATTAGCTCTCCTAAGCGAAGTATTTTATTAAGCTCGACCTTAAGGATGCCTACTACTAGGTGAGGATCTGAGAGGGAGATAAGTAGAAGATAGCATTCTGCATGCGATATAGTTACTATAAATACTATCTAGGCTTATTAATACACCCGCTACCTTCTAGACGTTTATCAGCAAGTTACTTATAGGCCTAGTTAACGTTACTTATATTATATATTTAGATAATATCTTGATATTTACTAATAATATAGACTCTTATATAGAGGTAGTGAGGCAAGTACTCACCTGGTTAGAAGGTAATAGCCTCTATATAAACCCTGATAAGTGCGAATTCCATAAAGAATAAATTAACTTTCTTAGGTTCGTAGTATTAGCAGATAGGACTGCTATGGAATAAGAAAGGGTCTACGCAATCGCTAAGTAGCTAGTACCTACTATAATATAATAAATTCAGCAATTCCTAGGATTTATAGGGTTCTATAGGAGATTTATTGAGAATTATTCCAAAATCTATAGCATGCTTACTAATTAACTTGCTAATATAGCTAAGGGATAACTAGTACCACCTCGTAAGGTACTAGTTGCCTTCTAATAGCTCTACGCTTTATTTATAGAGGTACCTATTTTATACTACTTTAACTCCATGCTCCTAATTTGCATTAAAACCGATATATTAGACTTTATAATAGGGGTGATATTAAGCTAGCTAGAGGCGCATATATAGAGACTAGTAGCATTCATATTGCAGAAGCTTAAGGGCGTATAACTATAGTATAGCACGCTAGAAGCAGAGCTACTAGCTATTAGGGAGGTAATAGTGAGGTAGCAGCACTACTTCCTTTACTCTCAGCACTATATCCAATTTATTACTAACTACCTAGGTTACTAGTACCTCGCTAATAAGAAGATACTTAGTAGCTATTAGGTATAGCTACTAAAGGACCTATCTATATTTAACTTTGAAATCAAATACTAGCCTAGTTACTATAACCTAGCTAATAGCCTCTTATAAAGACCTAAATATGCTCTTAAGAATATAAAGATTAAGGAAGCTAGAGACTTGCTCCTATAGGACTTTATAACGTTTTAACTAAGCTACTATCTAGACGGTAGGCACTAGGTGGTAATAGGGTGCTTAATAATTAAATACCTCCCTAGAATAACTTATACCCTTACTTCAGGACTAAGTTAGGGAAGCCTAATAGAAAGACCCCTTTTATATTAATAAGGAGTAGGAATAATAAGGGATTAAGTAGTCACTAGATAACTCTAGTACCCTATAATACTAAGAGGGTCTATATATTCCTAATACCTACCTACTTTGGAACAAAGTCCTCAGAGCATTCTATAACAAACTATCTAGAGATTACTAGGGGTTTACTAAGATATTAAAGAGGATTAGAAAGTTATTTTTCTAGAACTCGTAGAAGAGCGATATAAAGGAATATATTAAGATATATATAACATGTTAGCGCATGAAACCGAGATACTACCTCCTATATAGTGAACTTATGCCCTTACTAGTACCTACGTGGTCCTTACCAGTACCTACCTGGCCCTTTTAATAAATATCAATTAACTTTATTACTAAACTACTGCTATTACTTATAATAGGAAATAAACCTTATAATAGTATTCTTATTATTATTAACTAATTTATAAAATACTCCCTATATATCCCTACTAGGGAGTTACTTATAGCTAATAGGTTAGCTACACTACTTATTAAATATATCTTCCTTATATTAAGGCTCCTAGAAGCCATTATATCTAACTAAGCATTACTATTCACTAGTAATTTTTAGTCTAAAGTATGCTACCTGCTAGGTATTAAGAGGAAACTTAGTGCTGCCTTTCACCCCTAGACTAATAGCTAAATAGAATGCTAAAATCAAAGTATTAAGCACTTTTTATAAGCTTTCTATAATATTAAGTAGGATAATTAGGCAATATAGCTCAACCTAGCTTAGTCTATTTATAATAACTCCTACTATAAGGCTATTAAGATATCACCCGCTAAGCTACGAATAGGATATTCTCCCTATAGACCTAATAACGTTAAACCCTAGCCAAAGGTCTTAGTCCTAGCAGCATATAAGAGATTTTAGGGTCTACTTACCTAGAGGTTAGCTATTACTAACTTGCTTTATAGATATAATAAAACATATAGCAAGTTCTATAATTAGAGGAGGACCCCTATTATTTTCGCTATAGGAGACCTGGTATTACTTTTAATTAAAAGCATTAGGTAGAAACAACCTTCCTAGAAACCTTCTAATAAATATCTAGGCTTATTTAGGATCTAATAGGTAATTAACAGGGGATAAGTATATAAGCTATAGGTAGATAAAAACTACTAAATTCATAATATTTCGGCGCCTACGCAATTGGAGTCTTTTTTTAGCTTAGCTATCTTACTATAAGGAACAATAGCGGGTGCAGGATGCAGAGCCATGCTATTGGCAAAACGTCAGCGAGTTAGGGGCGGATAAATATACCTTGGAGAAAGCTCTATAAGCGGAAAACTTAGAAGGTTAAGCAATAGTCTAATATAATAACGGATACCTATATTTCAATATTCTAGCCTTTCTTAGTTTAGGCCCTTAGCTATACTCTTTATAATTCTATTGCTTCTACCTCGATTTAAGAAACTAGCGCTAGTTAGAATATCTAAAGCAAACTAGCGATAGTATGCTAATAATTTAGTAATAGAGGTTAACTATAATAAACTCCAGGCTAGATATATGGAATATAACTAATAGGGTCTTAACTAACGAGATATTAATTATTTACTAAGCCCTGAGATATAGGGAACGTAGCGTGGACGCCGCGCTAGGGGAATAGATAACCCTAGTAATAATATAGCGGGAGAAATAACCCTAAGGGGTCAGGCCAGGTCCCGGGCAGCGCTAGACTAGGCAGACTACCCCTCGAGGGGCGAACAGATAGCGAGCAGTAGCTAATAGGATACCCTGCCTAGGACGCCCCGAGAAGCTAGCATCTCTAATATCCTTGCCTAGGCTATAGGGTTACTATAGAAATAGCAGGAGAGCCTCATAGAGCAGATATATCTATAGCAGCAGCAGCATAAGGAACAAACCGCTACCCTACTATAGGAACTTACTAATCGCTTAGCAACTAGATACTTATAGAGAGAATATAAAAAGCCCCCTGCATATAACTACTATACTATAACTAAGGACTTTACTATAGACTAGGTTAGTAACTAGATCTAAGTAATTAAAGATAGAAACTAACTACGCGCTAGTAGTATGCTGGAGCAGCAGGTCCAATAGCCACTTATAAAGATAAGCCTATCCCTATAGACCTAGTAGCAATACTATAGGGCTAGGCTAGAAGGAGACCTAGCATAGGCTGACTTTATAGCATTTACTCACTAATAGCATATTAACCCCGAGCTTTAAGAGCAAAGGTACTATAAGAAGCTAGATATAATAAGGCAGAAGGAGATTTAGTTACTAATATAGTTCTTTGCTAAATAGTTAGCAATATATTAGAACTTAAGTATAGTTAGTAAAGAAGATAGCAAGGCCGAGGCCTATATACTATACTTCCGATTAGCCCTATTCCTATACAGGGAACTCAAACGTTAGAAAGTTGAGATATAGAGGCTAAGAAATATAGCTATAGAAGCAGAATGCTTATAGGAGATATATTGCTAATAAGGCAGCGAAACTCTATAAAGCAAAAGCAAGAAATAGTATATAGGGGAAGAGCATAACCCAAGGGGGCCTCTAGTAGCGAGGTTAGGTTAAAAGATAGGCTAGCAGGGTTCTAGCTAGAAGATAACATAGGGTTCAAAAAGCCTAATACCTCACTAATAGGTTAGTAGCATAACGCAGGGATCTGATTAGAACAGGTCTATATCTAGCCCTAGTATATAACTAATAATATCTAATCACGTAGTATGCTTCAGCTATAAGCAAAAGGGGCATAAGAGGGCAGACTACCTAGATAAATGCGCGTCACAAAGTGCAAATAAAACGCTAATAGGATACTAAGTACTCGCTAAGAAGGCGAGGGTTAATATAATCCAATCCTTAAGAGTTAAGGAACTTAACTCGTTAGAAAACGAGTAGGCTAGGGGATTATACTAATAACCCCCCCGCCTAAATCAGAACTAGATACTCTCCCTTAGGGAGCTACTACGAAGGGATAAGCAATTATTCTCCAGAATATCACTAAATAAGAAGTAGTAGTAGATATAGATTCCTATTCCTAGGTTGATATTATTAGTAGTTAACTAGCTAAGTCCCTATAACTATAACCTATAGTAGCTATCGCCCCTATATTAGAAGGGTTTAATAGGTTATCTATAGCGGGCTAGAATATATACTAGTTAATATTTTTCCTTATTAACTCAGGAGGAGAAGCGAGGAAGATATAGCAACTCTTTACTAAAGCCCCCTAACCTGAAGGGGCAGGAGACCTACTCCTATTATAATACTCTATAGGAAGAGGGGGCATTATGATTAACACCTGGATAAATACCTAGGAATACGAACGCTTTAGTATCGCTAAGCTATTCGCATTCGCACAAGAGATCGTTAAGAATAGCTAGAAGGCCTATATTATATATATATTAGGGAATATAGCCCCCTATAAGCTGCTAATAGGGGCTCTAGAGGAAGAAGATACCCTAGAGGGCGATATGGAGTTGCTACTATAGCTATTTAGTAAATAGGTAACATTCAACGTATAGTTAGCAAAGCAGTACCTAGTCCTAGAGGGCGCTAAATATACTATTAACTTAATCGAAGGGAAGAAACCTCTATATAGGCCTATCTACCTATTAAACGAGCATTAGTTAGAAGAACTTTGCTAATATATTGCTAATAACTAAGCAACAGGGCGGATCTAACCCTCAACTAGCAAGGCAGGCGCCCCTATCCTTTTCATACCTAAGAAAGATAGGTCCCTACGCCTTTATATAGATTATCAAGGCCTTAATAAGGTAATAATAAAGAACTAATATCTACTCCCTCTTATTAGCAAACTATTAGAAAGGCTTTAGGGAGCGAAATAGATCTTAAAAATCGATATTTAAGATATATACTACTATATTTATATTAAGCTAGAAGATCGCTAGAAAATAGCATTTAGGATGCGTTATAGGCACTTTGAATATATTATTATACTATTTAGACTTACGAACGCCCTAGCTATATTCCAGGCGTATATTCACCGAGCGCTCGCTAAGCTACTAGATACTTATTGCATTACCTATATAGATAATATTATAGTCTATTCTAAGATAAGAGAGCAATATATAAAAGACCTTCTCCAAGTGCTCCGCAAGCTTTGCTAATAGGAGCTCTATGCTAAGCTTAGTAAGTATAGGTTTTACTAATAGCAGGTAGAATTCCTAGGGTATGTTATCACGCCTAAGGGCGTGTCGATGGACTAAACTCGCATCCGAGCCGTCGCTGAATAGAAGCTGCTAAAGATATACTAAGATATCTAGGTCTTGGATTCTATAACTTCTACTGCAAGTTTGTTATAGGATATTCAGGCATTATAGCCCTAATAATATCCCTACTAAAGGGTAGCGAGAACAGTAAGAAAGGAGGCGAGTTTCACTAGCTAGAAGAGGCTTAACAGGCCTTCGAGCAGCTTCAAGCTGCCTTCTGCTTAGCAACCCTAACCCTAACCCTAAGGACCTAACCTGCGAGATAAGGGTTAAGATAGATGCTTCCACGAAGGCTATATCTAGCATCCTATTATAACACGTTAATAGTTAGTAGTAACTAGTTGCCTACTATTTGCAAAAGCTTAGTAATACGGAGCAATATTAGGGAGCAGGCTAATAGGAACTTCTCGCTATAATTAAAAGCTTAGACTACTAGGCTCACTACCTTCAGGGTATATCAAAGAAATTCATAGTCCTAATAGATCACTAGGCGCTAAAGGGAGTTATTAGTACGCCTGCGCGGGACCTTCAGGGAAGGCTCGCTAAGTAGGTATATAAACTCTCAGCATTTAATTTCAACCTAGAGCATAGGTTAGGGGTTATAAACCCAGCAGATAGTCTATCTAGGAGGCTAGACTATATAGAGGGGGAGGTGAAGTATAATAATATACTCCTAACCCTAGCGAGGAAGCTGAGGTTTATTAGCAAACTACTACTAGACCTTCAGATAAGTATTACTATACTATAAGGCAGTATAGAGACCTCAAAAGCATTTATTAATACTATAAGGGCTAGCATAAGGTGCCCCTTCTAGACGGATAGCTCCGGTGGCAGAGACGCCTCGGTCTCTAGTTAGCATCGCGCTCTATAGCGCGCTAATATTACTATAACTATAGCAGCTATAATAACCCGATGCTAAAGAGCAAGGGGTAACGCAGAGAACGCTTAGCGAGAGGTTATTAACTAAGAGGACTCGCTTAGAGCTAGGGTTACTATAGCGTAGTAATATATCCCACGCCTAGTTATAAGGGAGCTTATAACAGGCGAAATAGCGGATAGTTAGCAACCCTCCGAAGCGATAGAGAATCTCATCCGCGGACTGCAGGCTAATGACTTATATTGCTAGATGCAATTAGAGAGGGTGCGCGGACTAGCTAGTAATTATAGGGGCTATATGATTAATAGTTATAGAACCCTATTCTATAAGGGATAGTTAGAGATACTATAGGAGGGGTCTCTCAGGCTAGAGATCCTTCGCTAATACCACGATAACCGCAGGGCGGGTTATATAGGGGTGAATAAGAC
This sequence comes from Colletotrichum sansevieriae, assembly GCA_026260285.1. Classification (NCBI taxonomy): domain Eukaryota; kingdom Fungi; phylum Ascomycota; class Sordariomycetes; order Glomerellales; family Glomerellaceae; genus Colletotrichum; species Colletotrichum sansevieriae. The sequence goes on from JAOQIF010000128.1 coordinate 17,855, forward strand.
TACCGAGTTGATCTCAAGGAACTTCTATTAGCTAAACTTAGCTGCAGATATACATAATTATATTATAGGGTGCTATATATACTAGGGGAACCGCGTTCTAAGGCATAAGCCTTATAGAAAGTTATAACTACTACCCTTACCCGCATACCCGTTCCAGGAAATAAGCATGGACTTCATCACCAGATTGCTAGCAAGCTCTCAGCATATAGGTAGAGAATATAACGTAGTTCTTATTATTATATGCGAAATAACTAAGTTCGCTATATTTATCCTAATAACGAAGCAGCTAATAGCCGCTGAGTTAGCGCGGATTATCTATAAACGGGTTGAATGCCGCTTTAGCACTCTAGAGGGCATTATTAGCAACTAGGATAAGCTCGTAACTAGCTAATTTTAGGAAGAGTTCACAAGAGAGAGGGCTATTAAGCGCTGCCTCTCTACTATATACTATCCCTAGACTAATAAGCAGTTAGAAAGGATATACTAGATGTTAGAAAAGTACCTATAAGCATATGCTAGCGACTCGCTATAAGAATAAGCAGTTTAACTACCCGAGGCGGAGTTTGCATATAATAATAGTTGCTATAGCACCACTAGCTACTCGCTAATAGAGGCCTTATATAGTTACTACCCGCGTTATATAGAATATATGGCTCCTATAAATAGGGTTATAGTGCAGGGCATAAGGGAGCGAATCGAATATCTTTCAAGACTCCGCAAGAGGGCCCAGGAATAGTAGCAGAAGGCTACTAAGGCGTAGGCTAAGTACTATAATATAAGGCATAAGGACTAGACCTATAATTAGAGATAGGTCGTCAGGCTATTAATAAAGAACTTCTAGTTTAAGAATAAGAAACTAGCACCTAGGTTTATATAGGTAGCTATTGTAGAACTAGTTAGCATATAAGCATATAGGGTCTATCTGCTACTATAGTACTAATAGATATATAATATATTCTCTATTACCTTGCTAGAACTATAGGACGACCGCTAAGCAGGCGGCAAAGGTTCGCCTATATACCTAGAGCTTGAGGATAAGCTAGAGGAATAGGAGGTAGAAGAGATTATTATATAGCAAGGTATTAGTAATAATACGTAATATCTAGTTAAGTAGGCAGGATAGCCTATAGAATATAATACATAGGAGCCCATAGAGAACTTAGCAAACGCGCAAGAGGCTATTCATAAGTTTGATAAATAGCATAGGAGGTTTCATAAGAAGTGGGATAACTAGTTGCAAAGGTATAGCAACGAGTTGCTAATTGCAAGTTATAAGACTATAGAATAGCAGCTAAATTAAGAAGCAGAATATTAATCATATTAAGCAGCGGATTATTACCGATATTATAGCGAAAGAAGGGTATTATCCTATAAGGAAAAAGGAGGGAGCTAACTATCTAAATAGTTATTTACTTCTAACTATAGCCACGGGCGCGAGCACCCCAACTACCACGACCACGAACAGCACCATAGCGACTAGATGCCAAGCTAGTATCACTAGCATCACTAGCATCCCTATTATCGCTGCCCATAGACTAATCACTAGCTAACTCACCACCTAACTCACCCCTAGAGTCACTACCTAACTCATCCCTAGAGCTACTACCCACCTCACTACCCAACTTATTACTAGAGCTACTATTAGAGATAGTAATAATAACCTTAGTCTTTTTAGCCTTCCTAGCCTTCTTTGCTAAAATATTGCTATCCTCTTAGCTACGTTTAGTAGGGGTATAAAGGTAGGATGCATAGGAAATAGGGCGAGCGCTAGCAATAGTAATAAAGCAGGAGGGAATATCGTTAGAAGTATACTTCAGGAGATCATCCTAGAGTAACTTGCTAAACTCGGGAAAGGAGTTAATATTATGCTCATAAGAGCCCTTAGAGACTAGTTTTATTAAAGGGTTATTAACTAGACGATCGATCTCATCATAGAGGTGCATAGCGGGACTATTATTATGAATATATAGCAGCTAGGCGGCGTTCAGGCGCTGAAGTATATCGATACTATTATAAAGAGTATTAACCTAGAACTAATTATTAGCAGGATATAGTTAGCGAGGGAGTAGCAAAGAATAGCCTATATAAACTAGGATATCGAGAGCTAGGTGCTCATAGATAGAGGCAAGCTCCTGAAGTTGAAGCTGCTCTATATTGTAGCTACTACTACTAGTAGTAGGATCGTAGATAAGTTTAGTAATATGCTTCTATGCTGCTAAATAGTCGCTAAGAGAAGCAAGTATATGATATTAATAAAGAGGGGTTAGGACGCCCTCCTATTCCTAAATTTGGATTTAATAGAATATGTTCTAGGTTATCTAGGCTACGCCCTAAAGCTCCTAGGGGACCTACTAGGCATTAGCATATAGCAATAAGGCGGCGAGCTAGCGGAGACTTATAATAGCGTATTTCTTTTTATTAAAGTCGCAATAGATGCACTTCTGCGCATATTTTCTGCATATATAGCGAAGATTAACGACGTCTTAATATATCTTATAGAGACAACTGAGGCAGGGATAGCTACTATTAGCATTACTAGTGAGGTCGCTAGAGAGGATCTCGGGATCGTATAAGTATTTAGCAAGTATCACGCCTATGCGCGCGATATAGGACATAGCAGAGAGATTAGCGAAATAATAGGGAAAGAGATAAACTAAAAAGGGAAAAAGACGAAAAATTGGATAATTATAGCAAAAGCTGGTGGAATAGATAACAAAGAGAGAACAATAGAGACTACTAAGTTAAAAAAAAGATACTAAAGAGGGAAAAATTCAGCCAGGTCGGAGACCTTGAAAAGAAGACGCCCTTTTATAATTAGCATCACTAGGTAATAAGGCCAAACAATTACTAACTATATACTACTAAACGGTCGCATAACTATTAGCAACTAATCAAAAAATAATAGTAATGCTCAAAATTCAAAACATATAAAGCGCTAGAAAACAAAATACGTTATTCGCTATAGCAGCCTAAATCCAGCGCGGGAAGGAGCGATAGCAAATAATATAATAAAGACCCTAAACTATCACCCTATAGTTAGCAATATAGAGCTGCATTACCTTACTAGTACGCCTTAGGGACCAAGGCTTTAGAAGGGGGGGCAATTATAAGGAATAATAGCGGGTATAGGATGCAGAGCTATGCTATTAGCAAAACGTCGGCAAGTCAGGGGCGGATAAATACACCTTAGAGAAAACTCTATAAGCGGAAAACTTAGAAGGTTAAGCAATAGTCTAATATAATAACGGATACCTACGTTTCAACATTCTAGCCTTTCCTGGTTTAGACCCTTAGCCATACTCTTTACACTTACTATGAGAAATCCTAATTAACGATAATAATAATATCTATATAGTAGACCATATCGTTACCTAGAGGGGCCCTAGACAAAACTATTAGTACCTCATTAAATAGAAGGGATATAGCGAACTAGATAACCTATGGGAGCCGCAACATAACATATCCATAGATTTATAAAATACCTACAAAGCCTAATTATAATCAAAAACATCATAATCCCTATATAATTCAATAGGTAACTAGTAGGTAGTTAGGAATAGGGCACGCTAGCTAGGTATCTCAATTCATTAGCCTAAAGGCCCCCTAATAAGGCGAAAGGAAACGAGAAAAATGCCTAAAAGCTACTAATAATATAGAAAGGGACTAAATAATTGCCTAAAGGCAACTAAACACCACCTAGAGATTATTAGCAGCCTATTAGGGGCGCTCCTAAAGATTTCAAATCTACTAAGCGCTAGTACCTATCTCCTTAGAGCTATTATCCTTACTACTAGAGTTAGTAGTAATAACCTTATAATTCTAAAATATATTAGAAATATTAACTAGATAAGTACTAGTAAGGTACTAGCAGGGCTTATATAGACTTATAACTTTATTATAAGAGTCTAGCAACTCCTAGGTATATATAGCTTATAACTCTTATACCTCTATCTACCGTTTAATAAACCGCTCTATCTTAGTATAGTAGTAGTAGAGCTCCTTATACTACTTATATAGCAACTCAGTCTGCTTTTCTACCTCCTTAGAGAGGTACTGCTAGTAAGTAGTAGCCTCCTCTAAGGTAGCTACCTAGTAGTTCTCTATCTCTATAGAGATCTCAGCCTCTCTGCCTTATGCTTTTTAGGTATAATATTAGTATTATTCTTTTTAGCCTAGAGAGCATTCTTAACTATACGCTAGGTAGTAAGGATCTCCCCCTAAATATACTTAGAAACTAGTAGTTAGGCACTAGAGAGGCACTAGATAACCTACCTTATTCTTAGCATACTAGGCCTGAATATTAGGCTTAGAACTACCCTTATCTATAAGGTGCTTGAGCTTATTAATAGCGCTTATTATATAACGGGTAGGCTATAGAGAGTTAGCAGCTAAGGACTAGAAAATAATAAGTAAACCTTATATTAATATAACCTTTTCTATTACCTATTTTAGTATAATACGTATATTTAGTTAAAGTATTTAAACAAATATATAAATTAGTAATAAATTCTAAAGCTAAAGCTAAGAAAGCACTAGATAAGTACTAGCTAAGGACTAGGTGCTTACTATTACCCTTAAAATAGATACTCAAGCTCATAAGGAGCTTAATCTTAGGAATATCATCCTTAGGCAGCTCCTACTTTACTTATACTAGGACGTAGTAGTAGTATGAGCACGCCTAGAGCTCACTTATGATAAGGATATAGGAGGTATCTAGCGTATTAGTAGGGAAGGGGCGGTATTAGCAGCGGCAGAAGATATAATAATAGATTTATTATATAATAATTAAGAAAAAGTTAGTAGTAGGAGACCGAGAGACTAATAGCAACTTATTAGTATTATAAACATAAAGAGGTAAGAGGAAGGATTTTAGCAGGGTGAAATTTCAAATAATATTTATACTTTTTTAACTTAATGCTAAAGTTAGCTTTTTATATAGCTAAAAGGAAGATAATCCCTAGATTATTATATTATTTAACTTCATTTAACCTTACTACTCATAGGGAGGCATTAGATAACCACTAGATAACTACTAGCAACCCCCTATATAATAATAATAACCTCTTTTACCCTAGAGGGATAATATCTTTATTACCCCTAAAAGGCTACTAAAAATATAATAACAAGCAGAAAGTATAATAACTCAGAGGGCAAATTCAAAGTAATAAAAATAAGCCTAAATAATAATATATTTTAATATAACCCTACGAAGGAAGGAATAACCCTTATAAGGGAATTTAGCTATAAATATGTAAATAACTACTAGATAATCCTAGACCTTTTAGGTAGAGAGCTATAAGAATAGCTAGGGTAGAGGATAGGTACCCTACTACTAGCTAACTACTCCTCTAAGCTCCTCTAAGCACCCTTTATATAGAGACCTATAAGAATAGCTAGAGTAGAGGATAAGTACCTTAATACTAGCTAACTACTCCTCTAAGCTTCTCAAAGCTATAAAGTCCCTTAATATATAGGTATAGAGCTATACGAGTTGCTAGTGTAGAGGATAAGTACCCTATTACTAGCTAACTACTCCTCTAAGCTACCTAGCTATCTGAGGAAGAGTTATATAGCTAGGATAAGGGATACTAAAATCTAGCCCTATAGAAACTAGAAAATAAGAAGGCTTATAGGTAGGCACTAGGTACCGTCTCACGAGCTAGGATAAGATCATAGGGAAAAAGGCTTATTAGATTACTATAGGGAAGTCTATACAACGGGGGCACTAGGTAGCTCCCTAGACAAGTCCTCTAGCCCTTATGCACCCTTATATAATAGGTTAGGGGGGCTAGAGAACAATGAATATTCCACCTTGCACCTATCTATACTAACTCTCTCACTCTGCACTATACCCTTTTGTGATAGTCTCATAGTAGAGAGGGTTTTGATTAGGATCTTAGGGTTCTTAGTAATAAATTTATTAGGGTTTTTATATATAGGATTAGGTAATATAATATTATCCTATAAATACCTATTATTAATATAGACTTTCATAGTTTTAAAGTACTCCTTTATTTATATAACTGACTTAATATATAGTAATAGGGGATACCTAGTAGTAATATATCAAAAATAGTATTCTTAAGTATCTCCTTTTAATATGAGGGAGAACGCTTTACTATACTATTATAGGGATATAATAGCTTTAGTATAATAGTCCTTGAAAATAACGAGTCTTAAGTTTAATATATTAATCTTATTATTACTATATTTAAGGTTATTATTACTATAGAATTTAGTAAGCCTCTCAAGTTAGTATAATAAAGGGATCTTATTTAATAGAAGTTAGGCTTATTAGTTCTATCCTATAGGTCTTATAAAGTTAAGACCTTAGGTATTATTCCTAGTAATTTAGAATAAAAAGAGTTAAGTAATCTCTACTAGAGGGGGATAGGAGGCCTAATATATAGGGGATATAGGAGTAATAGAGGGCTTTTATTATCTTATATAATCTTTGGGAAAAAGTTAGGGTCTTAATTATACCTTTTTATAATTATAAGGTACTATAATCTAACTAGATTAAGGTTATTATGACTCTATAGGTAGAAGTTAAATTATCAAATAATCTTAATAATATTATCCTTAATTTAACTACTATTATAAATAACGAATATGCTATTAGTAATAAGGATCCTCTAAACTATTATTGTAGTTTAAGAGTTTATATAATTAAAGATCTTAATAATATCCTAAACGTCTTCCTTAAAGTTAGGCTATAGTTAGTAACCTTAGATATAATACTTAAGGTACTTACTAGTATAGTAAGTAATATAGCTAGTAATCTTAGCTATATTAGTCTCTTTATAATTAAATATCCTACCTTAGCTATATATCGTATAGTAAATAATAGCTTTAAAATTATTAAGTATAAGGATTACTAATTAGTATTAAGGTAAAGAGAAAGGAGAGGGAGTAGGAGAGAATTAAGTATTAATATTATTAGCTCTTAGGAAGGAGGAATAGAGCTATATTTAGAGGTATTATAAGGTAATTAGGCTATATTTATACCGTAATTATAAGTATCATCCCTAAGATATAGCTTTAAGTAATTAGCTTATATATTAAGTAATATATAAATACTATTACTTAATCTTCTTCCTATTAATAACTTAGTGCCTTCCCTTATATAATATCTGAATATTACTTATTTCCTTAGAAAGGGGACTTTTTAGAAGGGATTAATTACTTTTTTAAGGAGTAGACCTAAGAAGGGATTGCTAGGAGGGCTTCTCTAAAGAGGAGACCTTCTTAATAAAGAAATTACTTAGGGAGAAAGAATTCAAAGATTACTTAAAGGATTCTCTAAAAAGAGGACCTTCTTAATAAAGGAATTACTTAGAAGAGGGGTTTAAAATACTTATTTTTTCACTAGGCCTTATTAACCCTAAAGAGGGGATACCTTAAAGAGGGGATCTTTAATTACTTATTATCTAGGATAGATTTCAAAGTAGTAGAAGTAGTAGGTGTAGAAAGAGATAAGAAGAGGGAAAATTAAGATTAAAATAGTGTAATTAGTTAATTATAATCAACTAATCTAGGTAGTCTTTATAGAAGACTTAGTATATACCTTTTTACTTTAGAAAAATAAGCGCTATTAATATAAGCTAATTAAGATAGATTTACTAAATCTTTACTACTAGTAGAGTAGCTATTACTAAGAGTTTTTTAGTACTTATTATAACTTAGATATAATAGATATAATATAGGTAGGATTATGAAGGAGCGGGCCCCACTTTGGGCGTAGTACTACAGCTAATAGCATCTCAGCCTTTAGCGCATGCAAGCGCGCGTGGGTAGGCCCGCGCGCGCAGAGGCGCAGCTAATTAATCTAAAAGGTATATAACAACAAGCTAACCACTTGTTACTTAGCTGCACTTAAGTGCTTGGGATAGCGCGCGCCCCAATTCGCGCATATAGAACTAGGCATAGCCTGTAATAAGGATAAAGTTAAGAAGTTAAGGTTATAAAGTTATAAAGTTATAGGTAGTAAAGCTATAAGGAGGAGGAAAAACCTATACTTATTATTAATAGTAAGGGATCTAAAACCTTACTTATAACGTTTAATGGTACCTTTAGAGGTCCTAGGTTAGAAGTAGAGGCTAAAGTATTAGTAACTAAACCTAAAATCTCCATTAGTATAATAATTATATATAAGAGGAGGCTTAGGATTATTAAGTAATAAATGTTATCTCTTTAGTTTATTTATCCTTACTAATCTATTATTATGGTATAATAATAAAGTTAATTACCAATTAGTATTATTTTTATAATATTAGTATTAAAGAGAGGAGAGGTTTAGCGTAGTATAAAAATAGTTAAGTTAATATAATAGAGTTATTATTAGAGGGGTAGCTAGCGAGGTAGGAATAATATAGGAAGCTAAAAAGGTAGGCTATATAATAGGTTATATAACTACTCGCTAGGTCCTAGTTATTCTAACCTAGGCTATAGATCTAAAGTTAGATCTAGCCTACTAGGCGAGTAGGAGTCCTACTTACGTAGTAAGTAGGCGAATATTCCAATAATATAATTATTTCTTTGTATTCTTCTTTAATATAAAGAGTGCTAAGTACGTTATTTATTAGTTCTTTTCCTAGTTTTAGCTTAATCTTATAATTATAGCTACTATACTCTAGTAGCGTAATATTAAGTTCTTTAATAAATAACCTCTTATATTACTATTAATTTATTAGAATAAATAGTATTTCATTATCCTAATGAATACTAGTTACTACTAATATCTTAATACCTATAATCTTAATCCTTAAGTGTATAGGGTTTTATATTACCTTAGGAGTTCTTTATAGCTTATTTAAAGTACGTTTCTTAAGTTAATACTTAGTTACTAAGTCTTTATTTTATTAGAGTTAGCTAGTTCTTTAATCTATCAATAGGTTATATTTCTATACCTATAGAAGTCCTAGATTAATATTATAATTATCTCTTATTTCTATAATATTAAAGTAGAGTTACTCTTAATAGCTATAGTAACTTAAAGGGAGTTATATTATTTCTTAATTCATATTGCCCCTACTATACTAAACTCTATCTCCTTTACTATTTTATAGATAGTATTCGTTTCCTAGAGCCTTCTTTCTCTATTTAATTTATTATTAACTTATTATATTAGGTAATATAGAACTAGCTTATATACCACTATTTACTATCTCTAGTATAGGTTCTCCATTAATTGCTATATAGATTAAGAGGTATTCTTTATTTATAAGTAATATTAATACTATATAGAGACTTCATTATATCTACCTTTATTATCCCGTTTTAATAAGTAAGTCTAGTTTTTTGATCACTTATCTTCTAGGGGTTTTTAAATTATTTTACCTTACTTATATACCTTAATAAGACTATTCTCTTAAGTTCTTAATTTCAATAAGCTAGATACTTTTTATAAGAGTTATAGTACTTTAGCTTTATATATTAAGTATACCTTATATTAGTCTTATTAGTATTCTTCCCATAGTATCTTTATATTATTTAGCTATCCTATATAGTAGTTATAGCTTAGTATAAAGATAGTAGTTCCTCTATAGTCTTAGTAGCGTTTTTATTCGTAGGGGAGTTAGGAAACCTAATAGGTATAGGGGATAGGTTTATTATCCTACTTATAGGGGTAATACCTATAGTCATACCTTTCTCCTAAGTATTCATTATACTAATTCCTAAGATAATATACTTAAATATTCGTACGTATTCGTAGCATATTAAGTATGATTGTTCGTTATTATTATTATTATTTAGGGGTATTTCCTTTATTTCTCTTTATTATTTTAGTATTACTCTATAGAAGTATACCTTCGAATTATCATTAAAGAGAATAACCTCTTATACTTAGAGTTAAGACTATATTGCCTTATTCTTAGGTTCCTCTTTAGAGCTAATAATTTTATTCTTAGATTTAGATCTATAGATTACTAATATCTAAATATCTTAGTAGGTAATATTATAAGGTTTATTTAAGTTATAGGGGGTCTTAGGTTCTTATTCCTATACCTATTTATCAATCTATTATTATATATATAGGTTAAGATCCTTGCCTAAATCTTTATTATTATTATTATATTTCCTTCTAACTTATTCTCTTAACTCCTAGTTAATTTATCAGATTTGTCTTAATCTACTCTAGGCGTAGATTCATCTTTCTAGGTATAATGCTGTAGCTCTAATCTCCTATTACTATATAGGGTTATATAGGTTAGTTGAAAGATATTATTCCTATAGTATTATATTCTAAGTAGTAAGGGTTCTTCAGGTACTATCCTACCTATTCCTTAGGGTCCGAATAGATTCTATAGTTATTATTATAGTATATAGCCTAATTGAGTTATTTATATAAAATATACTTAGTCGCTATACTAATTTATTATATTCGTTCTAAAATAAGTATAAAATATTTCTTCCTAGGTTATAGGTAATTATATATAATATATCTAATTTAGTTATAGTTAAAGGACCTAAAGGTCTTCTTAATATCTTTAGTAGCTATAATGAAATCTATAGGTCTACTATAGTATCTATAGGTAGTAGTATACAAAGCTACCTTAGGGTTATACTATTAGTTATTTATTTACTAAGTGTTACTATTCTAATAATAATTATATAGGTACTATTATAATTTATATCCCTAATTAGGAAATAATTATTCTTCTCTCTTTTTCATATATTATTTACATAGTTAGGTTTGATTTTAATCATAGGTTCTATATACCCTCTATTAGGAAGGTTAATCTTTACCTTTTAGGAAGCTAGGCCTACCTAAGAAAAAAGCTCTCTCTTATTACTATTAACCCCATATATTAAAACCTTATATCTAATTAGTCTTTTAAAGAATTAAGCTAATTAGTCCTAAGTCTAGATAAATATAGGTCTACATAGCTGTTTTCTATCTACTAGCTCTTATTAGGGGCCTTTATACATATAGTAAGGCACTATCTAATAGCTAGTAAGAATAAGTACTTATTAGTATATGTAAACCCTTATTAAGGTTGGATAGAGGTAGCTATAACTAGACTTAGTAAGTAAAGCTTTAAAATATAATATAAGGCCCTTATTACTAAGGACTACCTTTAAGCTTTAGAGGCTCTCCTTACCTATCTTCTTCATAAGGTACCTATAGATTTTAAGTAGTATATAAGCTATGAGAATAAAAAGCTACTTATTAGTATAGCATATAGTATACTCACCTCTTATTCCTTACTATCTCTCTTAGTATATATAGCTCTAATAAGAGTAAAAGGTATAAAGAAAAACTATATGTTAAGAGGAGACTATTACATAAAGAGACTACTATACTATTTACTTATTTAGTAACTATCCCTACTATAAATCCTAATAAGAAGATATATTTTATTAAGTAGATAATAAGTACTTATTAGTATATTTTTATCCTTATTAAAATTAAATAGATTTAGCCATACCTAAACCTAGTAAATAAAACCTCGAAATATAATATAAAGCTCTTATTTTTAAGGACTACTTTTAAGATTTATAAAACCTCTTTAGTTATCTTCTTTATAAAGTATCTATAAACTTTAAGTAATATATAAGCTAGGTCTTATTAGTAAGGACTATCCTTAAGCTATAAAGGGCCTCCTTACTTATCTTCATTATACGGTACCTATAGATTTTAAATAGTATATAAGCTATAAAAACTAAAAGCTTCTTATTACTATAGCCTATAGTATACTTACCTCCTATCCCTTATTATCTCTCTTAGTATATTTAGCTTTAATAAGAGCAGGGGCTATATAAAGGAGTATATATTAAGAGGAGATAGCTATAGAAAGAGACTCCTATGTTATTTACTTGTACTAAATACTAGATATTATAATTAATATCCTACTAGAAGAGCTATCTATTTCCTTTAGTGCTATAGTTATATTTAGTTCTTTCTCTACCTTAGGTTTTATTATTTTTACTAGGTTGTTTCCCCCCCCTATACTACCTTATACCTTTATTTAGTAATATATATTAAAGATATACTATAATTACATATAGCTTATTCTACGTACCCTAGCTATTTTCCCTCTATAAACCTCTCCTTCCTATCCTATTCCTTTGTATAATACCTAATAGCTAGTAATTAATTATATTTTAAAGCTATAATTAGTCTTAGAATATTAAAATATAGAGAATAGAATATATAGTATTAAATTAGACTTCTTCTATATACAGCAAAACCTTACTAACAAAAGGTCTCTCCTTAAGGCTAGCTATAGCTAGGGCTCCCTAGGTATAATAGACGCTAACTATATTTATATTCCTACTACTACCTATATTTCCCCCTACTCGTTATTATAGCTAATATTAACTACGAATTTAACTACCATCTAACTTCTATTCTCCCTTTATTAGCTTACTACTATCCTTTAATATACCCCTCCTAGTAGGGGTAAGTAAGAACCTATTAGTAATAGTATCTGAAATATACTTCCTTAGGGTTAAGTAGGTAAACGTAGTAATTTAGGATTATAAGTAGTTAAATAAGAGCGCCTGCTATACTTCTTAAAATCTACTTAGGAATAAACCTAATCGGAACACTTTTGCGCTTCGAATAGCGATAACGATGTTATTACTACTACCGATATGTGTGATGCTGGCTTGAGACCGTCGGTGTGGCCCGCTGTACCCTTGCATTTCTCCAGTCCCACCTCGTTTTAACGACCCGACACGTTCCCACGGTGGCACCTAGTGAGACGCGCTAGTAATCGTTGAATCACGGGCATAATGCAACCACGATAGATTCCCTTACTGTCTTCCTGCTGTCTCTATGCTCTATGCATATATAAATACGACCATCTCTGTTTTCAATATATAAGCCGATTCTTCCCGCAGGCTGCTAATACGAACCCGCCACCTCTCGACCCCTCTCTATTAGGTGGTGAAGTCCAAACCAGAAGATAGCTTATCTACCTCTCGGGCTATTACTCTATATATCTGTCTTTATATGTTCTCCTGGAGATATAATCCCTGCTATGCTGCTAGCTCGCTTTCATTTCACTAGTTGCTGCTGCCCCTCAGTCGCCGCTCGCTGAGCTAAGATATGTTCTAGCCTTTTCAGCACCTGTCTTCACACTCTGCCACTACTAGCACGAGCTCACTACTTGCGCCTTATAAACGCTTAATTCATAATGGGGCACTAGTATTATCCAGTTTGAAAAAGGGTGCTGGTCTAGGTGTCAGGAAGCGAAGGTCTATCCGGGATGGTGTTGCTGGTTTAGACGACGAGGTTAGCTAGCTACCTTGTGCAGATAATCTCATGAAAACAAAGCATATTGATAATGCCCTAGGCCCTGCTGAGGGTGCTGATGATTCCCTTTGACTAGTATCACGCATATCCTCTGTGTCACAAAAGGGTATAGTGCAGAGTGAGAGAGTCAGTATAGATAGGTGCAAAGTCGAATATTCATTCTTCTCTAGCCCTCTAGTCTACTACGTGAGGGTGTATAAGGGCTAGAGGACTTATCTAGGGAGCTACCTAGTGCCTCCCTTCTATAGACTTCCCCTAGATAGCCTATTACTTAAGGGGCTACTTAATATTCCCCTTCTAAAGACTTCTATAGGGTAGTCTAATAACCCTTTTCCCTATGATCTTATCCTAGCTCGTGCCAGGATCCCCCCTCTCTGAACTAGTCTATCCTTAGACTAGGCTACTTAGTAGTTATCTAGAGGATACCTAGTGCCTACCTATAAGGCTTCCTATAAGCCTTCCTAGTTCCTAGTTTATATAGGTATAGAATTTAGTATCCCTAGTTCTAGCTATATAACTCTCCTTTAGATAGCTAGGTAGCTTAGGGGATTAGTTAGCTAGTAGTAGGGCACCTATCCTCTACCCTAGTAACTCTTATAGCTCTATACCTAGGTATTAAGGGACTTTATAGCTCAGAGAAGCTTAGAGGAGCAGTTAGCTAGTAGTAAGGCATCTATCCTCTACCTTAGCTACTCTTATAGCTCTCTATATAAAAGGTGCTTAGAGGAGCTTAGAGGAGCAGTTTGCTAGTAGTAGGATACCTATCCTCTACCCTAGCTACTCTTATAGCTCTCTATCTAAAAGGTCTAGGACTACCTAGTAGTTATCTAAATATCTATAGCTAAATCCCCTTGCGAGGGTTATTAATTCCTTCGCAAGGTTATGCTAAAATATATTAGTATTTAAGCTCGTTTTTATTAATTTGAATTTACCCTCTAAATTATTATATTTTCTACTTATTATTATATTTTTAGTAGCTTTATAGGGGTAATAAAGATATTCTCCCTCTAGGGGTAAAAGAGGTTGTTATTATAGTATATAGGGTTGCTAGTAGTTATCTAGTAGTTATCTAATGCCTCCCTATGCGTAGTAGGGTTAACTAAAGTCAAATAATATAATAATCTAGGGATTATCTTCTTTTTAGATGTACAAAAAGCTAATTTTAGTATTAAGTTGAAAAGTATAAATATTATTTGAAATTTCGCCCTATTAAAATCTCTTCTTCTTACCTCTTCAGATTTTTAAGACTAATAAGTTGCTATTAGTCTCCTGTTCCTCTACTAATAACTTTATCTTAATTACTATATAATAAATCCATTATTATATCTTCTGCTGCTACTAACGCCGCCCCCTTCCCTACTAATACGCTAGATACCTCCTATATCCTTATAATAGGTGAGCTCCAAGCGTGCTCCTGCTACTGCTACCTCTTAGCATAAGGGAAGTAGGAGCTGCCTAAGGATAATATCCCTGAAATTAAGCTCTTTATAAGCTTGATTATCTGCTTTGAGAGCTATAGTAAGCACCTAGTCTTTAGCTAGTGCTTATCTAGTACTTTGCTAGCTTTAGCTTCAGAATTTGTTGCTAATTTGTATTTATTTTTTAGACGCCTCTACTAAATATAAGCATTATGCTAAAATAGGCAATAGAAAAGCCTATATTAATATAAGTTTTGCTTATTACTTTCTAGTCCTTAGCTACTAACTCTTTATAGCCTACCCGTTATATAATAGGCGCTACTAATAAGCTTAAGCGCCTCATAGATAAGGGTAGTTCTAAGCCTGATATTTAGGCCTAGTATGCTAAGAATACGGTAGGTTATCTAGTGCCTCTCTAGTACTCCTCTAGTACTTTATTACTAGTTTCTAATCATATTTAGGAGGAGATCCTCGCTACCTAGCTTATAAATAAGAAGGCCCTTTAGGCTAAGAAAAATAATACTAATATTACACCTGAGAACCATAAGGCTAAGGAGATAGAAATCTCTATAGAGATAGAGGTCTACTAAGTAGCTGCCTTAGAGGAGGTTACTACTTACTAGCAGAGCTTCTCTAAGGAGGTAGAGAAGCAGACTAAGTTGCTATATAAGTAGTATAAGGAGCTCTGCTATTATTACTCTAAGATAGAGCGTTTTGCTAAAAAGCGGACTGAGGTATAGGAAGTATAAGCTATATATACCTAGGAGTCGCTAGACTCCTATAACAAAGTCATAAGTCTATATACGCCTTACTAGTACCTTACTAATACTTATCTAGTTAATATTTCCAATATATTTCAGAATTATAAGGTTATTACTACTAACTCTATTAGCGAGGATAATAGCTCTAAGGAGATAGGCGCTAGCGCTTAGGAGATTTAAAATTTTCAGGAGCGCCCCTAGTAGGCTACTAATGATCCCTGGGTAGTATATAGTTACTTTTAGGCATATATTTAGTTGCCTTTAGGCACTTTTTGTCTCTTCTCGCCTTATTAGGAGGCCTTCGGGCTAGTAACTTGAGATACCCAGCTAGCGTGCCCTGCTTCTAACTAACTACTAGTTACCCATTGAATTATATAGCGATCGTGATGTTTCTGCTTATAATTGGGCTTTATAGTCGTTTTATAAATCAATAGATATATTATATTATAGTTTCCACGAATTGTCTAGTTTGCTATAGCCCTTCAATTTGATAAGGTATTAACGGTTTTATCTAGGGCCCCTATAGGTAACGATATTGTCTACTATATAAATATTATTATTATTATTAATTAGGATTTCTTGTAGTAAGACGACTGGGCTAAAAAAGGGTTCTAATTGCATAGGCGCGAAAACATTTTGAATCTAGTAGTTTTGATCTATCTATAGCTTATATACTTATCCCCTATTAATTACCTATTAGATCCTAAATAGGCCTAGATATTTATTAGAAAGTTTACAAGAAAGCTGCCTCTGCCTAATGCTTTTAGTTGAAAGTAATATGAGGTCTCCTATAGCGAAAATAATAGGGGTCCTCCTCTGATTATAAAACTTGCTATGTGTTTTATAATAATTATGAAGCAAGTTAGTAATAGCTAACCTCTGGGAGTAGGCCCTGAACTCTGTCGTATGCTGCTAGGACTGAGACCTTTTGCTGGGGTTCAACGTCGTTAGGTCCATAGGGAGAATATCCTATTAGCAGCTCAGTAGGTGATATCTTAGTAGCCTCATAGTAGGAGTTTTTATAAATAAAATTAAGCTAGGTCGAGCTATGTTACCTAATTATCCTAGTTGATATTATAGAAAGCTTGCAAAAAGTGCTTTATGCTTTGATTTTAGCGTTCTATTTAGCTATTAGTCTAGGAATAAAAATTAGTACTAAGTTTCCTCTTAATAACTAATAAGTAGCATACTTCAGACTAAAAATTACTAGTAAATAGCAATGCTCAGTTAGATATAATAGCTTCTAGGAGCCTAAATATAAGGAAGACGTATTTAGTAAGTAGCGCAGCTAACCTATTAGCTATGAGTAACTCCCTAGTAGGGATATATAGGGAGTATTTCATAAATTAGTTAATAATAACGAGAATGCTATTATAGGGTTTATTTCCTATTATACGCAATAGCAGTAGTTTGGTAATAAAGTTAATTGATATTTATTAAACGTGCGAGGTACGTACTAGTAGGGGCGCAAGTTTACTATATAGGAGGTAGTATCTTAGCTTTATATACTAACACGTTATATACGTCTTAATATATTCCTTTATATTACTCTTCTGCAAGTTCTAGAAAAATAACTTTCTAATCCTTTTTAGTATCTTAGTAACCCCCTAGTAACTTCCGGATAGTTTGTTATAGAATGCTCTAAGGACTTCGTTCTAAAGTGGGTAGTTATTAGGAATATATAGACCCTCTTAATATCATAGGGTACTAGAGTCATCTAGTAACCACCATATCCCTCGTTATTCCCACTCCTTATTAATATAAAAGGGGTCTTTCTATTAGGCTTCCCTAACTTAGTCCTAAAGTGAGGGTGCAAGTCGTTCTAGGGAGGTATTCAATACTTAAGCACCCCGTTATCGTCTAGTGCCTACTCTCTTAATAATAGCCTAGTTAAAACGTTATAGAAAGTCTTATAGGAGCGAGTCTCTAGCTTCCTCAATCTCTATATCCTTAGGGGCATAGTTAGGTCTTTATGAGAGGCTATTAGCTAGGTTATAGCAACTAGGCTAGTATTCGATTTCGAAGATAAATATAGATAGGTCCTATAGTAGCTATGCCTAATAGCTATTAAGCGTCTTCTTATTAGCAAGGTATTAGTAAGCTAGGTAGTTAGTAATAAATTAGATATAGTGCTAAGAATAAAGCAAGTAGTGCTGCTACCTCACTGCTACCTCCCTGATAGCTAGTAGCTCTGCTTCTAGTATGCTATACTATAGTTACACGCCCTTAAGCTTCTGAGATATAAATGCTACTAGTCTCTATATATCCCCCTCTAGCTAGCTTAATATCACACCTATTGCAAAGTCTAATATATTAGTTTTAATGCGAATTAGGAGCATGGGTTTGAAGTAGCATAATATAGGTGCCTCTATAAATAAAGCGCGGAGCTAATAGAAGGTAACTAGTGCCTCACTAGTTATTACTAGTTATCCATTAGCTATAGTAGCAAGTTAATTAGTAAGTAGGCTATAGAGTTTGGAATAATGCTTAATAAATCTCCTATACTAGGAATTGCTGAATTTATTATATCATAGTGGGTACTAGCTACTTAGGAATTACCTAGACCCTCTCTTATTCTATAGCAATCCTATCTACTAATACTACGAACCTAAGAAAGTCGATCTATTCCTTATAGAATTCGCACTTATTAGGGTTTGCATAGAGTCTATTAGCTTCTAACTAGGTGAGTACTTGCCTCACTACCTCTATATAGGAGTCTATATCGTTAGTAAATATCAAGATATTATCGAAATATATAATGCAAATAACGTTAGCTAGGCCTATAAGTAACTTATTAATAAAAGTCTAGAAGGTAGCGGGTGTATTAACGAGCCTAAATAGCATAATATAGTATTCGTAGTGACTATATTATATTTAGAATGCTATCTTCTACTCGTCTCCCTCTTAGATCCTCACCTAGTAGTAGGCATCCTTAAGGTTAAGCTTAGTGAAGTACTTTGCCTAGGAGAGCTAATTAAGGATTTTATTAATTAAGGGGAGAGGGGTATAGGTCTTAGTAGTTACCTAGTTAAGTCCCTAATAGTCTATATATAACCTTAATATACCTCCCTTCTTTAGGATAAATAGGATTAGCGCCCCTGCTAGGCTAATTAATAGGCAAATCTACCCCTTCTATAGGGCCTTATAGATATAGTCCCTCAACTCCTCTAACACCTTCTCAGCTAGGAGGTAGATTAGTCTAAATACGGGCTTAGTCCTAGGCTCTAGGTTAATAGGGTAGCTCCTAGTAGCTCTAAACTCTAGTATAGTCCCTATTAGGTTAATATTAAATACCTTTTTAAAATCCTAGTATTCTAGTAGGATATTTGTTTTAATATCCCTAATATCCTTAGGGTCCTTAGTATCCTCTAGGTAGGTAGTAGTTAATATCTAGTTAACTCGCGGTATGCTTATAAGTACTACTCTTGCTTTATTTTTAACACGCCTAAGCTCCTTTCTAGTTATAATAGGGCGAATGCTTTTCTTATATAAGGGAAAGGTCTAGCTTAACTCCCTCTAATTAATATTAGGGCACTCCGCTATATACTAAGGGATCCCTAGGATAGTATTATAGCTATTACTATTACTAATCCTAAAGTTATATGAAACTATCCGCTAGATGCCCACACTATTAGTTATTCGGGTGACTAACTTCTATATACTATAGTTAGGTCCCTTGGATACCTATATTCCCCTCATGGGTTCTAACCTGTTAGCCTCTAGTTAGGTATTAGTTATAACCCTCTAGTCTATAATATTCTTATTAGCTCTGTAATTGATAAGTATAGTACTAGTCTTCTAGCTACTTATAACCCGGACCTATATTATTATTTTAAAGCGATATAGCTAGTTGCTATCCTACTAAACCGCCCGCGTGGCTACCTAATCCTCCTCTAGTTATTTGCTAGGGCATGGTTTGCCTTTATAGCAGGTATAGCCACACTTCTTATAGTATAGGCACCTCAGTGAGATATAGCCTTTTTATTTATAATTATAATAATTAGTTTCCCTTCTAGTCTCCTATAGTGAGTCCTTAGTATGCTTTAGATAGGCGCTAGTATAGCTATAATCCCCCCTTATGGCCTCAGTCTATCCCTCTGGATTAGTAGTTTAGCCCTGTAGTTATCTCTCCTTGTAGTTAGTCCCCTAGTCCCTTACTAGTAGCCTGCATGCTTATATATTAATTATAAGTTCAGCGTTTCTAGCCCTTATATCAAGGTCAAGCTACGATTTTAGTAATCTATTCGCTATAATATAGTATTAGAGCTTAGGGTCTAATCTAGCTACTATATTAGCTACCCAGATCTGCTCTAGTTATTAGTAGGGGCTCTCTACCTTAATATCTTTATAGTAATTAATAAAGCTCTAGTATGATTATTCTTATTGCTAGTAGGCCTATTTAAGCTAAGTTTATATGCTAAGGATCCTGGACCCCTTACTAGCTATGCTATTAGTTAACTAGTCTTCTATTATTATCTAAGTAATATTCTTCGCCTTACTATTATATCTAATAGAAAGGTATAAGGTCTATTACTTTGCTACTAATCCTTCTAGGCACCTAGTAGTATATAGCACCTTCTTAGGGTCTAAGGTGATCTTATTTATTTCAAATTATATATTAAGATTAAATATAAATTAATTATAATTAGTCTAGATACCCCCTTTATATCTAAGTATTAGGAGGTGCTTCTCCCAAAGTTCTAACTCGTGCTTCTTCGCCTCGGGGTTACTGCTAATAACTACCTAGTAGGTAGTAGGGTTATCTATTAGGATTAATAGTTAGCTAGCCCTTAAAGCCTTAAGATATTCTTATTTATGCTTTAGTTAGCTCTTCTTTTCTTCCTCCTTAATATAACGATCTAATTTAGCCTCTATTAACTAATTAACTAGTTCTTTACTAGTACCCTCTTTGCTATACTAATCACTAGGTATCTTATCCTGAGTTTAGCTATTTAGTAGCTCCTATCTAGCAGGGGATCCTGCCTCCCTAGTAGACCTACGGGTAGGTATTATTATTATATATCGCACTGCTCTAACAGTCTACACCCTTATTAATATAGGTAAGAGAGAAGAACGTATTACAAAAGGGTATAATATAGAGTGAGGGAGTTAGTATAGATAGGTATAAGGTAAATATTTATTCTTCTCTAGCCTTCTTGTCTACTATATAAGGGTGCGTGAGGGCTAGAGGACTTATCTAGGGAGCTACGTAATGCCCCCCTTCTATAGACTTCCCCTAGATAGCTTATTACCCGAGGGGCTACCTGGTGTTCCCCTTCGATGGACTTCCATAGGGTAGTCCGATAAGCCCTTTTCCCTGCGATCTCATCCTGGCTCGTGACACTCTGTCTCCCTCCAGGAGGCTATCTCTTCAACAAAACAAAATCTTATACTTGCTAACTCTTCGATTCCCTACCATAGAATGCTAATACACTCTAGTTCTATAGTAAGAGCACCTCAAGACCTAGGCATACATAGCCCTAGGGTACTGAAAATAACCTTCACCTAATTGCCGGGCATCTCCTATGTGGCCTAGCGAATTTGAAAGTTCTAGGCGCTATGTCCAAGCTAATACTGACGCGTTCGAGTACGCCCCCTCTGATAGGGCGGAATCTAACCATAGCGCAACAGATCCAAGGCAAGGCAGAGAGACACGCAAAACCATAGCACTCCTTTTTCTTCTTCCTTCTTGGATGTAGATATTGAGATCGAACTCTTCAGATGATAGGCAATCATGTAACGAGGCTTTATTATCCCTGTGGTGGACAACCAAAAGACGTCTTCAATACTGCTATATCTACAGGCATTCCCCCACCGTCATATTCGTCTCCATCTCCCAGATATGCTAGGCTGAGACCGTCGTCTGATGCCTGCTCTATGGGCTGAGGCATACTATAGCCAGGTTAGTCTTGAAGGACTTAAACGTCGCAAGCTATAGTAACACCAGAATGCTGTCTCATTTGCGTTCCTCTGCCTCAGATTAAACTCATGGTATGTCTACTAGCCTATATAAGTTACTGTTGTTATTTATGACTATGTATTTACCTTTATTAACTATATATAAGTTCTTCAATTAAGGCCAAGTCCGTCGCTAGTATCCAGCCATGCTGCGAGCCTCTGTTCGTTCCCTTGAAACCACCTCACTGATACTCCCCTACACCACGGCTGCCACGACTGACCGATAAAGATGAACCAGCTTATCTAGAGCGATTTATCACGCGTCCGCTCCTTCAAACGGATATCTTACACAGTCCCGCGGGGTCCGCTGCGGTTAGCTTCGTTCTCTACTAGTGCTAGATTTGCTGGACTGCGCTAGTGCCCCCCACACGTATAGACCTGCTTCTATATATCCTTCTATACCACTCCATATCTCACGAAATTATCTTATCACTCTATATAGAGGGTAAGTAATAAAAGGCTAAGTCGCTAGGTGCATATTCTCTTCTTATCTATTAGCGTCTCTGCTTCTCCTATCCGCTCCTTTCCCTTAGCCTAGTAATCGCTAGCATTGGGGTCCTAACTTTACCTAATACCTATAAATCGACTAGCGATAACTAGTAAATACGCCCCCTTCGCAGGCAGCACTCCTATTTAGGATATTTCTCTTAAAGCCACGACGTGGAGGTGCTTGAACCCCGCGTAGGGGTTATATTCTCTTCTGCATGCTCGCTACCCCGTCACCATTTATTTAGGCAATATATCAACAGTATATGATACCCTGCTTGTTCTCCCGCCTACCTTATATTTCGTTTTGACTAATAGCAGGATTCCAGATTATAAAGAACACTAATCGCGCCTACTTCGAAATTAGCAGCCTGAGGTAGATTAAGTGGTGCTTAAAAGCAATGTTGCGAATTTGCCCCCCCCCCCCCTATTCCTTAGGTATCGGGAAGCTCGTCACCCGTTCCGATAGTTACGTCGAGTTAATAGCCTGCCTGAGAAGCCCAACTGCCTTCACGACGACAGCTAATATAAGCTCTTGTTACTCCTGCATATAATGCAAGCTGCCGCCCCTCGTCGGAGACCTAATAACGAACGGCACCCTCTAGCTTTATATAAGGCGATATTCTATTCAGCTCCCATGCATGCATACTAAGACTAAGCTATTATAGGGTACGGACCCTTGCCGCTACCCTACATCCTCTTGGCTGAAGAGCACCAACAGCGAAGGGTGCAAGAGGCGGCTCGAGATGCCAAGGATAATGTTGCGTCCTTGATCCCGCTGATGAAGGCTTTATATTATATTCCCCCAGTCTATCAAGTAGTTTATCCACGTGCAAGTTCGCCCTAACCTTTAAAAACCCTATTCCGTCTTAGGCTCCAAGTGGACCGAACTTGATGTTGAGTGACCTTTATACGTTAACTTTCCAGCTGATATTAGGCGTTGCATATATACCTCCCTTAGCTTAACCTCCGCGCCTCTGCAGCGACTATGAATTATGCTAAAGAACGGGAGCTATTTCTAGCGGTATGTTGATATCTATATGTGAATTAACCCTGCAGCTCCTATCTTTTAAGCGTGAGATTGCCGCCTCCTATCTCAATTCTTGCCTGGTCTTTGATCACTATATGGGTTAGCAACCTATTCATCTATTAAAATCTGCAGGCGTTGGACATCTCTTTCACAGACATTATGGTACTCCTACTAGTGAGTTTCAGTAGAATGCGCTAATGGCTACTGAAGCATCCCTTGCTTGTTTCTCTAGACCTAATGGATAGCTCATCTTTATCCTATGCTAGTGCGGAGTCGCAACTATCATAAAGCGGCGTTGTAGATGAAAATAAATCCATGCTTGAACTTCGCTCCACGCACGCACGCATACTCATTGTTCAGACTTGAGAACCTGTTACGTTGCTGCTGCTTACTTGGAAGAGCTCACCCCCTTAAGCTCGCCGCTTAGATTAATACCTAACGTTGGCTGGCTATTTCTCTTATAGCTATTTCGTAGAGGCACTGATAATAATATGCGCTTGATCCTTTAGGCTGTTTTGGATTATACTCAGACCTTAATTTTAACTGATAGCTCCTATTTGATCTTGCTGCGATAGCAGCAAGACTAAAGGAATAACAAAGCTTGCTATATCCAAAACATCCAAGCTAATTACAAGACCTACTATAACCTAAGGGAAAGTTAAAAACCTAATGAGAACGGAAATTCTCTATAGTATGAACTCTTATTAATTAAAGAAAATCTAGAACGCTACTAAAATCATAAGGGAAGATATTAAATATTAGTTTTCTTAATGAGATTTTAAGTAAATAGATATAATAAACTTTAGCTAGCTAACTTTAACTACTAATTTAAAATTCCCGGGGCGCCTAACTATAGATATACGCTAAGCTTAGCCTTCCTTTACTTTTGCCTAGTCCTCTCAACTGATCGTTCTTATGGGAGTTATCAGCGCCTGAAATGAGCTATTTAATTAACGCCTTAGTGGGAGATACGTTAGTGTACTTTATTAAATTGCCGGTTGTTGACTCTAACTAACGTAGAGTTTCGGATAGTTAGAACCATTTAAATCAAGAGGGCAAACCTGAAGATTTCAAACGCTAGGGAGATAAGTGCAGAGAACAGTAACATGAATTAATAACATCAGCAAAAGAACGAAAGCGCAAGATAAGGAATATCTTATAGCGAAATCCCCTAAAGGCTCGGGATAGAATTTTCAATAAGCTATCGGTCTAGTCTTTGGAAGAGTAAGTAATGAGGCAGATCAGCTCGGGCTGTATAGGTTCCTCGTCTAAGACCTGGCAGCTATGGTAGCTGCGGTAGCAGTTAGCAACAAAACAGCTAGTCGAGGCATAAGTGACTCTTCCGCTAAATATGGATAGCGCGCGCTAGCTATAGTCTATACTAGAGCAACGAGGGGTTAGACTGCTTATAAGAGGTTATAGCAGCAGAGCAAGGGCAGCAGAGGGTTACTATCAAACGGAAATAGCTATGGTAATAGCGGGGAGGAATATATATCAAACGCTTTACTCAACCAGTATACTACGCTAACTCTTGGAACTAGAATAGTCCCCACGACTACGTCAGCTTTATCAAGATAGTATCTTTTTTCAGAGCGTCATAGCAATTTTTAAAGCGGGAGACGCATCCCATCAAAATACATACCACGACGATAGAGCAGGAACATATATGCAGTAGCATTAGTACAAATCTACACCCAGAATATCCTAGCTAACTAACGTCTCTCTCAACCTCTCAGCTTAACGCAGCGTTGCCCCCGCGTCCTAGTAATATAGACTCGTTTATTACACTCTCACCAAGAGTCCCTAAGAGGCGGGCTGTTTCCAACCCCGAGGACAAGAACAATAACAATAAGGAGCAAAGGCGATTAGGGCTGGGGCATTTAATAATCAGCTTTGAGCTATGTCAAATCAGCATCTTAAACGGTGGTATAGTCATGCTATCCAGGAGCTAATAGCAGAAGATTAGGTTAGAGAGTATTAAGAAACGTCCTATAGGGCTATATTTATAGTTACTAGAGAGCTTATTCTATTATAAGGGGATATTATAATAGGTCTAAGTGCTCAAGGGGGTGTGCATCGTGAATAGGGACATATAGGACGAAGTCTATAGTATAAAGGAGTCTATTATATATATATATATAGATCTAGAGAAGACGTCTCTCTAAATAGGGGTATACGGACTAAAGGGATATATATACCCGCTTCGGAGGGGGTAGGACTATATATGACCGCGCAGGTAGGCCCTATCCTACATGATATACCCACCTAGCCTCGTAGTATCCCCCGAGGCTAAATAAGAAGTAAAGCTATTTGTAACTAAATATAATAAGGGGAGCGCCTGGGAACCCGCATAGCGCTACCCATGGAATATTAAGAAGGGGGAGCGGTCCGCTTAATAGCAAGGGGAGCGATCCGCTTAAGGGGGCCTAGCCGGGGCTATAATAAGGGGAGCAATCCGCTTATAAGAGGGCTAGCGCTCTAGGAGGGTCCCGCGCTATGCTAGCTATAGTAATAATAATAGGAGCAGTCTACTTATAATATACCTTATACTACGACGTTTCTTAAGTATTTAATTAAAGGTCTTATAATACCCTCCTCCTAAAGCGTAGTATATAAGTAAGAGAACTTATCTATACAAGGGGTAGCTAAAATAGCCTCTTTTTCTAGCCCTATAAGCTAAATAATTCGCTTAGCTTTATTAGGCCGAACTATAAAAAGGAGGTAATTATAATATCGCGCTAGCTAATAATAGGGGCGCCTTTAGGAGTAATATATATAATCCCTACCCTTATCTCGCTTTATTATAGACTTTTTAGGATTAGTAGGTTTAGGTATTTCTATTAATATAGTAAATACGCCTGTAAGGCTATTAAGCTACTTTAACTACTAAGCGACGAGGGCGCTAAATATTAAAGCTACCTTAATAAGGGGGTATAGCTTCACGCTAAACTATTTAGTTATAATAACCTTAATAAGGGCGGTATATGCCTATATAGGCGCTATCTGCTAACTTACTACCTCGAGGAAGCGCTTAGTTATAATAGCCCCTTAGATCTCTAGGATCCTAAATAAGCGTGCGTATTAATACGTAACGTACTACTATTAATACTAAATATATAGTGAAATAGAGCTATTTATAAAGTTAATAACGCGGAGGTATCTATTATAAACTATAATAACTATAGCTAAGTCCATAGGAGTAATTAACTACTCGAGCGCTTATCTAAGGGATTAGAGGGAGGTATTATTAATAGCTATAAGGTTATTTTAAATGACTATAAGTAAGAAGGGGTTGATAGTATAGTATATAAAGTTCTAAATATTATAGTAGCTACCTAGGAGGGACTTTTAGGTCTCCTTAGTAATACTATAATTAGCTATATATATAGCGTGCTTATTATAAGTATTATTAATTATAAGAGGTAGCGGAGGTAGTAGAGGGGTTAGGTTAAAATACCATCTTAGTAATAATGAGGGGTTAAATAGAGGGTTAAAAAAAGAGCGCTAAAAGAAAGGCTAAAAGGGAGCGCTTAAAGCTATTATAGCATATTAGGGATTGCGTGGGAAAGGCGTATAATAAGCGAAGTGGAACTAGCTAAGAGCTAGGCTTATAATTATTATAATAGGTATAAGCGCTTAAGGAGGTATGCGTTATAAATAGGGGTATATAGGACGAAGTCTATAGTATAAAGGAGTATATTATATATATATCTATAGATCTATAGAAGACATCTCTCTAAATAGGGGTATATAGACAAAAGGGATATATACCTGCTTTAGAGCGGGTAGGACTGCACGTAGCCGCCCAGGTAGGCACTATTCCGCAAAATATGGGAGTAGCTATAACGTAATCGTTTATAACTATAGTTAGAGAAATAAACTAGAAAGGAGTTATTCTATAGCTAATATAGGGTAAAATGCTATAATAGGAATAGGTAATACTAAAGATATTATAAGATACCCCCCTATATATAATAGTAGCTAGAAAGACGCCTAACCGCGTAGTATCCCTTAAGATATCTAAATATAAACCAATATATACATAAATAACGTATTAAAGAGCCTAAATATAAAAGGATTAATAGAATAAAGTTATTCATATTATATATAAGCGAGGTATAAATAGTTATCAAGTTCGGAGTTACGCCGCAGCCCCTTTATAAAAAGACTGTAATAAATTTACCTAGTTTATAGGTATAATTAGGGAAATATTACATACGTATTTTAACCTATAACCTCTATTAGTTAACAAAAATAATATAGGAACCCTATATAATCCTACTTAGAAGTAAACCCGCTAAATATTATAAAGTCGGACGCGCGCTATACTAGGGCTGATTATATTAGAGCTAAACGAGGCACTAAGGCTCTTATAGCTAGAAAGGCTACTATGTAAGATTACTCCTTAACCTAAACGATTAAGCTTTTAATAGGGTGTGATAAAAGCTACTATTTAAAATAACCCCTTAACTTAAAAGGTTAACCTTCTAATAAGGTAAATACTACTATATAAGAGATAAGTCCTTACCTAAAGAGGTCTTTCCTAAGAGGTTCTTATAGCTAGAAGTATAAGGAGCTCTATTAGTAGGGCCTTATACCTCTCCCTCTACCTTATTTAACCTATAATAAATCCTCGAAGATATTAGTACTAGACCCGATATATGAAAGCACTAAGCCTATATAAGGCATTCCCTTTAATATAGAGGATTTAAAAGAGATTACTATAGAGTTTAGTATTAATATAATTACTAAAACCTACTCCTTTATTAACTACTCTATTATATATAGAGAGTATATTATTAGTATTGCCCTTAACAGGGCTCTTATTAATACCCCTATAAGGGACCCTATAATATATAATAATATTATAGCTAAGTAAGTAGATCTAGGAGCGGAAGCTAGGCGGGGTATTATATACCCTATAGAGTAGTCCTTCTTCGAGTAGGTCCCCTATGCTATTAACGCAGAGGCGGCCTAGGCCAATTAGGAGTTAGTAGGTATAGCTTATGCTAACTACTTTAATATAGAGAGAGCGTTGCTAACGATAGTATAGTAAAGATAGTAGTAACCAACGGATAAAGCGATAATAGAGGCGGTATTAGCAGCGCAGATAGTGCGTAAGAGGATAGGTTAATAGTTTTATAGTTTAAATAATTAAAAACCATAATATTATTAATATGAAGTTAAGGATCGTGAGGCTATTTAGTATAATAGGTACGTATAGGTGCGGCTATAGTTAGTAGAGGATTATGTAACTAGAGGCTATATATTATTAAGATGCGCGGAGTTAGAAGGTCTATTATACTTAAGGAAGCAAAATCACTTTATGGTAGCTAGAGGCCGTATAAATAGTTATAGTTCTCTACTAGTATAACCTTTACTATTATTATTATAATTTATTTACTAGCCTTTGCCAAGGGTAATAGACTCTATTATCTCTTATTAGCTTAAGTAGGGTAGCTACTATTATATTAACCCTAAATAACATAACTTAGCTACCCTCCTACCCTCTTAACCCTTCTATAAGTATATTATAATAACTATATATATATTTAACCTTTATTATAATAACGACCTTAATTTATATCTATATATATATATATACACTTACATTATATAATAATTTAAAGCTATACTAATATATTTATAAGTACCTCTTAAGAAGAAGACTAATTAGGCTATAGCCCTTAAAAAGGTATATACAACTAAAAGTAAGAATAAAGCTAGGAGTAGAGGGGTATACCCTTCTCGCCTAAAGAGTAAGAATAAGGTTACATATATATTAATCCTTCTAGTTATAATTATGTACTATATTAATATATAATAACGTAGTTAATAAGCGAGCTACCTAGATAGGCAAGCTACCTACCTAACTATAACTATAGAATATTTCTAACTAATATACAATACCTAGTAAATTAATTAAATTTAAACTAATTAGAAACCTCTTTCTTAGACTTTTCTTTAATAAATTAATATATTTATATATTATAACTAGTATTTCTATAGATATTATATTACTATAGCCTATCTTAGCCCTTAGATAGTAATTACTATTCTGATATATTTCCTCCTTAATCTAAGTTATTACCTCTCTCTATAATCAAATATTCTCTACTCTAGTTATAATAA
This sequence comes from Colletotrichum sansevieriae, assembly GCA_026260285.1. Lineage (NCBI taxonomy): Eukaryota > Fungi > Ascomycota > Sordariomycetes > Glomerellales > Glomerellaceae > Colletotrichum > Colletotrichum sansevieriae. The sequence goes on from JAOQIF010000128.1 coordinate 46,904, forward strand.
GACTCCCTCTTTATTTAAGCTAAGCTTTCTTTGCTCTCTAGTATTAGCTAAATAAGTTATTATCCTCCTAAAGAACTTTATTCTTAAAGTTTAATGAATTAATCTAGTATATAAATCCTCATACCCCTTTTAATAGATATTCTATAGCCTTAATAATTAAAGTTAGAGAGCTATTATAATAATAAGAGATATTCTTTTTAATAAATTTAGATTAAGAAGATACCTTAATTAGGTTATTTAGTATTTAGGAAGTCTAGGCTAGGAGTATTATTAATAGACATCCTAGAGGTACTGGAGTATATAACCTTATATTAAGATTAGATAATATACTCTCTATACTCAAAGGTATAAGCCTAGCCCTTGTAAATCCTCCCTAGATATTTCTTTTATAATTACTTATTTAAATACTCTATAAAATATCGGGAATAAGTCCTCCTTTATAATATAGGTATTATTCTATTATATTTTTTCCTTACCCTCTTAGCTATAAGCCTTCTTTAGTAGCCTAAAATACCTAATATCTAAAGGCTAAAGTGGATAAGATAGATAAGCTAGTACATAGAGTATAATAAGATTATTTTCCTTATAATATATCTTAAAGTTAGTAGTATAGTAACCTTTATACTTAGTAATAATAAGGAAGTAATAACTACTACTTGTATATAGTTTTATATACTAAGTAAAGTACTAGAGCTAATCTAGGCCTCTTTTACTTATTATCTATCCATTTTTAGATATTGTAATTACCTAGAGATATTGGAGACTAGCTTTAATATACTACGTAGAGAGGTAATATTAGCTTATAATAATAATATAGGGTAGAACGCTATAGCCTAACTGTCACACGCGTTTTGGTGATGTAGTCGGCCATCACGTGGTATTCCACGTGACCACGGTTAGGCTCAACGCCCATCCTTTAAGTAGGAGACTTCTAGCAGATAAGCTTAGAAGGCTCGGCTATTATAGAATATATCACGATATACCTATAATTACCTATTATACTATTTATTATTATTTACGCTTATATTGCTCTTTTCCTTATTTCACTCGCAGTCTTAGCGACCCCTACTATAGCCCTAGGCTAGTAAGAAGATTATAATATATAGTAGTATAACCTATTCTTTTTTCCTTATCTAAGACCTCCCTTATACTGCGAAGACTCGTAACGAGGTAGAGGACTCGGACTCGACCTCGAAACCTCCTCCTAAAAGCATTTATATACTAAAAAGAAGGAAGTTAAAGAAGTTAAAGAGATAGAGGTCTTAACCGTCGACTTATATAGCTAACTATTTGAGTTTAATATTAAATTAGTATAATAATCCCTCTCTTATAGAGGAATATTATAACGCAGGAGATATAGCTAGAATTAGATATTATAACGAGGCTTATAAGCTCTACGGTTTCTAGCAGGCTTATAAGGACTATAACTTTACCCTTAACCTTAGCGAACGATTTCGCAACTAGATAGCGAACCTTGCCTCTCTCGAATAGGATAATAACTATATACCCTATATAAATATCGTTAATATAAGCTAGAAGGCGAAAGCTAATCTATACTATCACTAGATACTCGAGCCTAATAACTATATAACCGCGTTAATTAGCATTATTAATATAATTATAGCTATAAGGGATACTCTAGCAATAGTAGCGCTTTTTATACCCCTATCTAGAAAAGAAAGCCTTTATAAAGCTAGCAAGAGAATCACCCTTCTACCCCCGAGAGATGAAAGAGTTATAACTCCTATCTAGTCTAGCTAGTTAGATATCGAACCCCTAGGACCTTATATTAAGGCAAGAGCTATAGCAGATAATATTTATAATAGGAGTAGAAAAAACCCCGAACCGCGAGTTATAGCACTAGAAAATACTATCGCAAGACTATTAGAGCGAAAAATCTATAGAATATTATAAATTCTTTATAATACTACTATAGGTCCGCTAAAATAGGATATATTAATAGGGAGGACCTAGCTACCTTAGTAGGATTTAGCACTACTACTGATATTTTCACTATTATCCTAGGGGCCCTACCCGGAGCTACTATCCTAGGGTCTCGAGGCTTTACTCCTTTGAGTATTTAGCTAGCTCGAGGCTAATACTAAGGCGCTATAGCCTATAGGAACTCGATAGGAAGGTAGATTTGCTTAATAATATAGTATTTTTTAGCTAGATGCTAATAAGAAGTATAGCATAGAGCCCGTCTTTTATAACTAGGATATTCTATACTATAAGGAGATAGATCTATAGATCTCTAGCCTAGATACTAAAACTACTAGCTTAGCTATAGCTTTAGAGATTATATAGAATTAGAGCTCTCTACTACGAGGGAAAGCACTTAGCAAGTAGGAATACTAACTCAGGCTAATTAAATAATAGAACTACCTCTGCGCAGGATATTACGCCCTATATAACGCTATTAGGAGATGTTTTATGCTAATCTAATAGGAGTCTATTTAATAGATCGCTATATATAGGTTTATTATAGAAGACCTTAAGGGAGATAGAGATATTTATAACTTTGCCTAAAACTATTTCAAATATAGCAGAGCGTAGATAGGACTAATATCTATAGTTAGCTAGCTATTAATAATCTTTTATAATATAATTAACCTAGAGCTTTAGTAATTCCTAGACGAACTAACTACTAGCAATACTCTCGAGGATTACCTTAATATAGCGAAGAAAAAACGTAAGGCAGTTTAGCGCAGACTCTAGGCGCTAATTAGCATTAACTATATATCAGAAGAATCCGATAATATAATATAAAATAGTGATAAGGGATAATAGAATAACTAAGACTTCTAACGGGATAATCGTAATAATCTATAACCCTAATAACGTTATTAACCTTAGTAACGCTTCTAGCGCTCTAATAACTATTAAAACTAGAAAGATCGCTACCTATAGAACTAGCTATAGAGAAACCCGGGTTTTCGATATTATATAAAATATAATAGACCAGGCTAGATAGACTTAGACGCTTATTATATATAGGAGGATTATAACGATAACTATAATATTAATAACCTCGTTGATAGCAGCTATATCCTGCTAGACATATAGGAAGTCCCCTATGATTCAGCTGCCCTATTAGAGCAACTGCGTAAAGAGGAAATAGCAGGCTAGATAACGGACGTCGCGGTTATAGCGAGAAGCCTGCTGCTAATCTCCCTAACTATTTTAGTTCTAGACTCTACTATATACTATATTAATAATATAGTAAATTTCGCAGGTCTCGTTGCAATTCCCCTAGCAAATAACATATAGGTATTACTTGAGAAAAACTAAATCATCGACGCCTAGGTGAAACTAGTGAAATAAATAATACTAGCTAAACAGACGTATCTCTACCTTAATATAAAAAGCGATAATATAGCTAGCCTAGAGGAAGACTATATTAATATAAGCGCCTTAATAACTCTAGTTAATAGGAATTAGGTGCTACGCTTTGTGCGAAATCCCATGTTTTAGACGATAGAACTATAGAAGATAAATATAGTAGACTTAACCTTTTATATAATAAAGCAGGTTATATTCGACTTCTATATCCTAGGTACCGTTAGCAACGTGGAGATCTATAGCCACGTTATTATTATAGCTGGAGTTATAAATACCCTCGGAGCGAATCTTCTGCTAGGAACACCGTTCTATAAAGACCACAAGCTAGTTATAGACTTTAATAAGGGTATAATTAAATTCCGCTTAGTATATAGAATATAGTATCTAGTTTAGTTCAGGAGATAGCACCTAGTAACTAGACGAGTTAATAACGCCTATACCGTAGTTATTCCCCCGCAGAGCGACGTATTCGTTATAACTAGCTTTATTAACCTCCCTAAGTTAAGCTAGCAAGGCTCTAATACTTAGTAGTTTTAATCTAGTTATATAGGCGTAGTTAATATAATAGTTATAGCAGATAACCCTAAGCTCATCCTTATGCGAAATATAATAAATAGGCTAATAATAATCCTAAGAGGATAGCAGCTAGGCTATATTATTCTAATAGAAGTAGAGGAGACTACTAACCTCGTTAACTATGCAGATGTTATCACCCTTATAGGAGGAGAATCAAACTCGCGCTAGTTCTCATAATCTGAATTCGATAGGGCTATAAGTAATATAGTAGCTAGTATATAGTTTATAACCCTGCTTACTAAATCTAGCCTAGGACTGCCTCATCGAGCGGATAATATTCTATCTTATGGAATATCTAAGCTAAAAGATATCCTAGTTATATAGAGCAAGGATAGAGTCGAGGTCTATAATCAGGACGCGGTTTTCGCTAGTAAACTCAAGGAAATCCTTAATAACCGAGATATCTACTATAATAAGGGGATCGTACCTATACCGGACGACTAATAGATATATATTAAGCTCGTCGAAGGGTAGCAAAACTAGAAGGCTATAGTAAAGCCTTACCCCCTTAGCGCTAAAGACCTCGAAGTCGTTGAGAATATCTATAGCAAGATGCATACCGACGGCAAGATAGTATAGGGTAATAGGCTAATCCTAGTTATCTATCCGCTCTTTATTATATAGCAAATAGTTAATAGTATGAAAAAAGGCAGGGTTATTATTAACCTTCGCCCTCTTAACTAAATCACTATCCCGGATATATACCTGCTTCCCGACTAAGATAATATAATAGATACCCTCAGAGGGAAGAAACGTATAATGATATTTAATACTACTAGGTTCTTCTACTAACTACTAATCTACTCGAGATATTATAATAGGATAGTAGTAATAAGTCCCTGCGGTATCGAGGTTTCTAATATTATCCTTATAGGATTTAAGAACTCGCTAGCCTACGCCTAGCGTTTCATAGACCGCCTCCTATATAACTACTAGCACTTTGCTCGAGCATATATTAATAATATTATTATTTTTAGCGATAATAACGAGGACTATCTCTAGCACGTCGATATTATTCTCAAGCTCTTCGAGAATAACTACCTTTATATTAGACCTAAGAAGTCCTTTGCAGGGTTTCCTGAAGTAAGACTCTTTAGCTATATTATAAATACTAATAATATTAAATAAATAGAGGATAGGATCGCAGCCTTTAAGAACCTCTGCTTCCTAAAAACTCTCTATAATATCGAGAGATACCTCGGAATAGCTAGATAGCTATAACGCGATATACCCTAGTATAATATTATTACGACGCTGCTATAGGATAGAAAGACCTATCTCATTATAAAACTCTATAATAAAAATATACTTCCTAACGGTCTATTAAAAGCAGTTTGAATAAAGAGGGTCTAAAAGGTATTATTCGAGCTAATACTAAGCGAGCAAGAGGCGTAGAACACCCTCTAGGAGAATCTCTATAACTAGGTTATAAGATACTATTATAACTTAAATAAACCTATATTTTTCAAGGTCGATGCCTGCAAAGGCAGCTTTAGGCTTATAGTATTCTAACTAGGCATCCTATAGAATAATACTAATATACCTAGCAAAGATATCGCGCAAATCTATATCTAACTAGTACTTTTTCTATCTAAGGTTATATTACCCTTAGAAAAGCAATACTTCGCTATAGAGGCGGAGGTAGTAGCAGTAGTATAGGCTATGAAGAAGCTCTATAAGCTCGTGCAATCGAATAAGCACCCTATATAAATTCTCATAGATCACGCAGCTATAAAGGGAATTCTTATATATACCTCGCTACGAACTATAGACCTCAATAAGGCTAACCTGCAGCTCGCGAGCGCTGCGAACTACCTATTGCAATTCCACCTCAATATTACCTATATACTAGGGAAGCTTAATATCATCCCTGATGCCCTCTTGCGCTTGCTATTGCTTATAGCCTTAGGATGAGCTGATAGGTTTGAGGATAGCAACGTTCTCGCAGAAATAACCTATAGCGACGACGACGACGACGATAACGCAAGATTTATAAGTATAATTAACTAGTTAGCTAAGAAGTCATAAGCCTATAGAGCAATAGGGGAGATAACTATAAGCATTTCAGAGGACTTTATTACTAAGATTATAAATAATTATACTAATAACACGAGGTATAGTAAAATTCTCAAATAACTCCGATCCTAGCAGAAGGAACCAGGCAAGTAATAGTTACTATTTAACGCTACTACTAAGGAAAATAGCGCTAGAGCTGCTAGAAGAGCCCTAAAATACTATCGAATAACTCCTTAGAGTCTATTACTAGAAGGGCTTATCCTTCACATAGCTACGGATAGTATCACAAACGGGGTACGGTGCAGAGTGAAAGAGTTAGTATAGATAGGTATAAAGTCGTAACGTTTATTCTTCTCTAACCCTCTAGTCTACTATATGAGGGTGCGTGAGGATTAGAGGACTTATATAGGGAGCCACCTAGTGCCCCCTACCTATAGACTTCCCTAGGATAGCCTGTTATCCGGGGCGCTACTAGTATTCCCCTCCTACGGACTCCTAGCGTAGCCCGTTATCCGAGGCGCTACTTAGTATCCTCCTTCTATAGACCCCTATAGGGTAGTCTAGTAAGTCTAGTATATCCTTTCCCCTACGATCTTATCTAGGCTTATAATATAATCCCCCCTCTCTAAACTAGTCTATCCTTAGACTAGGCTACTCTATAGTTATCTAGAGGGTACCTAGTGCCTACCTAGTTGCTTCCTATAAGCCTTCCTAGTTCATAGTTCCTATAGGTCTAGAATTCGGCATCCCTAGGTCTAGTTATATAACTCTTCCTTAAATAGCTAAGTAGCTTAGAGGAGCAGTTAGCTAGTAGTAGGGTATGTTATCCTCTACCCTAGCTACTCTTATAGCTCTATACCTAGGTATTAAGGGACTTCACAGGTTAGAGAAGCTCAGAGGAGCAGTTAGCTAGTAGTGAGGCACTTATCCCCTACCTTAGCTACTCTTATAGCTTTCTACGTGAAAAGAAAAGTGATTAGAAGCGCTTAGAGGAGCAGTTAGCTAGTAGTAGGGTACGTTATCCTCTACCCTAGCTACTCTCATGGCTCTCTATATAAAAAGAAAAGTAATTAGAAGCGCTTAGAGGAGTAGTTAGCTAGTAGTAGGGCATATTATCCTCTACCCTAGCTACTCCTATGGCTCTCTGTCTGAAAGGTCTAGGGCTACCTAGTAGTTATCCGGATACCTATAGTTAAACTCCCTTGCGAGGGTTGTTCCTTTCTCCGCGGGATTGCGCTAAAATATGTTATTACTCGGGCTCGTTTTTATTATTTTAAATTCGCCTTCTAAATTATTATATTTTCTACTCGTTATTATATTTTTAGTAGCTTTATAGGGGTAATAAAGATATTCTCCCTCTAGGGGTGAAAGCGTTCGTTATTATTATATAGGGGTTTGCTAGTTATTACCTAGTAGTTATCTAGTGCCTCCCTATGCGTAGTAGGGTTAGATAAAGGCGAATAATATAATAATCTAGGGATTATCTTCCTTTTAGCTATATAAAAAGCTAACTTTAGCATCGAGTCGAAAAGTATAAATATTATTCGAAATTTCGCCCTGCTAAAATCCTTCCTCTTACTTCTTTAGATCGTAATACTAATAAGTTGCTATTAGTCTCCCGCTCCCCTATTATTCTATCTCAATTATTATATAATAAATCTATTATTATATCTTCTACTACTAATAATACCGCTCCTTTCCCCGCTAGTATGCCGGATGCCTCCTATATCCCTATAGCGGGTGAGCTCCAGGGGTGCTCCTGCTGCTGCTACCTTCTAGCATAGGCGAAGTAAGAGCCTCCTAAGGAGGATATCCCTGAGATTAAGCTCCTTGCGAGTTTGATAATCTGCTTCGAGAGCGATAATAAGTATCTAGTCCTTAGCTAGTGCTTATCTAGTGCTTTGCTAGTTTAGCTTTAGAATTTATTACTAATTCATATGATTTTAGATACTTCGACTAAATATAAGCGTTATGCTAAAATAAGTAATAGCAAAGCCTATATTAATATAGGTTTTGCATATCAGTTTTAGTACTTAGCTACTAACTCTCTATAGCCTACCCGTTGCATAATAGGCGCTACGAATAAGCTTAAGCGCCTTATAGACGAGGGCAGTTCTAAGCCTAATATTCGGGCGTAGTATGCTAAGAATAAGGTAAGTTATCTAGTACCTCTCTAGTGCTTTATCGCTAGTATCTGATCGTACTTAGGAGGAGATCCTCGCTACTTAGCTTATAGTTAAGAAGGCCCTCTAGGCTAAGAAGAACGATGCTAATATTACGCTTAAGAAGCATAAGGCTAAAGAGGCTAAAATCTCTATAAAGATAGAGGACTACTAGGTAGCTACCTTAGAGGAGGCTACTACCTACTAGTAGCGCTTCTCTAAGGAGGCAGAGAAGCAGACTAAATTACTATATAAGTAGTATAAGGAGCTCTACTACTACTACTTAGAAATAAAGCGGTTTATAAAAAAGTAGATAGAGGTATAGGAGGCGTAAGCTATGCGTGCTTAGGAGTTGCTAGACTCCTATAATAAAGTTATAAGTCCCTATAAGCCCTGCTAGTACCTTCCTAGTGCTTATCTAGTCGATTTCTAATATTTTCAGAATCACGAGGTTATTACTACTAACTCCAGTAGCGAGGATAATAGCTCTAATAAGATAGGCACTAGCGCCTAGGGGATTCAAAATTTTCAGGAGCGCCCCTAGTAGGCTGCTAATAAGCTCTGGGTAGTTTTCGGTTACCTTCGGGCATATATTTAGTTACCTTCGCGCATTTTTCTCATTTTTTATCGCCTCGTTAGGGGGCCTTCGGGCTAGTGAATTCGAATACCTAGCTAGCGTGCCTAGTTTCTAACTACCTACTAGTTACCCGTTAAATCGTGCGGGGATCGTGGTATTTCTGCCTGTAATTTAGCTTCGTAGTTATTTCGTAAATCGATAGATATATTACGTTGCAGTTCCTATGAATTATCTAGTTCACTATAGCCCTTCTATTTGATGAGGTACTAACAGTTCTATCTAGGGCCCCTATAGGTGATAATATAGTCTACTATATAGATGTTATCGTTATCGTTATTAATTGGGATTTCTCGTAGTAGGACGGCTAAGCTAAAAAAAGGTTCTAATTGCATAGGTGCGAAAATATTATAAATTTAGTAGTTTTTATCTATTTATAGCTTATATGCTTATCCCCTATTAATTACTTATTAGATCCTGAATAGGCCTAGGTATTTATCGGAAAGTTTTCAAGAAGGCCGCCTTTGCTTAATGTTTTTGGTTAAAAGTAATATAAGGTCTCCTATAGCGAAAATAATAGGGGTCCTCCTCTAATTATAGAACTTGCTATATGCCTCATTATATTTATAAAGCAGGTTAGTAATAGCTAACCTCTAGGTAAGTAGACCTTGAACTCTGTCGAATACTGCTAGGACTGCTGAGCCATTTTGTTAGGGTTCGATATCGTTAGGTCTGCGGGGAGAATATCCTATTAGTAGTTTAGCAGGTAGTATCTTAGTAGCCTTATAGTAGGAGTTATTATAAATAAATTAAGCTAGGTCGAGCTATATTACCTAATTATCCTAGTTGATATTATAGAAAGCTTGTAAAAAGTGCTTAATACTCTGATTTTAGTATTCTATTTAGCTATCGGTTTAGGAGTAAAAGGCGGTACTAAGTTTCCTCCTGATAACTAGCAGGTAGAATACTTTAGCCTAAAAATTACTAGTAAATAGCAACCCTTAGTTGGATATAATAGCTTCTAGGAGCCCGAATATGAGGAAAACATATTTAGTAAGTAGTGCAGCTAACCCGTTAGCTATGAGTAACTCCCTAGTAGGGATATATAGGGAGTATTTTATAAATCGGTTAATAATAATAAGAATGCTATCATAAGGCTTATTCCCCGCTATAAGGAATAGCAGCAATTTAGTGATAAAGTCGATCGATATTTATTAGAAGGGTTAGGTAGGTACCGGTAAGGGTATAAGTTAGCTATATGGGAGGTGGTGTCTCGGTTTCATGCGCTGATATATTGCACACGTCTTAATATATTCCTTTATATTGCTCTTTTGCAAATTCTAGAAAAACGACTTCCTGATCCTCTTTAGTATCTTAGTAACCCCCTAGTAACCTCTAGATAGTTCGTTATAGAATGCTCTAAGGACTTCTTTCTGAAGTAGGTAGTTATTAGGAATATATAAGCCCTCATAGTATCATAGGGTACTAGTATTATCTAATAACTACTTTATCCCTCGTTATGCCCACTCCTTATTAATATAAAAGGGGTCTTTTTATTAAGCTATCTTAACTTAGTCCTAAAGCGAGGGTATAAGTTATTCAGGGAAGGTGTTCAATAGTTAAGCACCTTATTATCGCCTGGTACCTACCCTCCGGATAGTAGGTTAGTTGAACTATTATAGAAAGTCCTATAGGAGCGAATCTCTAGCTTCCTCGATCTCAATATCCTTAGGGGTATGATTAGGTCTTCGTAAGAGGCTATTAGCTAGGTTATAGCGACCTAGCTAGTACTCGATTTCGAAGTCGAATATCGATAGGTCCTATAGTAGCTATGCCTAATAGCTATTAAGCATCTTCTTATTAGCGAGGTACTAGTAACCCAGGTAGTTAGTAATAAACTGGATATAGTGCTAAGAGTAAAGCAAATAGTGCTGCTACCTCACTGCTACCTCCCTGATAGCTAGTAGCTCTGCTTCTAGCGTGCTATACCGCAGTTGCGCGCCCTTAAGCTTCTAAGATATAAATGCTACTAGTCTCTATATATCGCCCTCTAGCTAGCTTAATATCGCCCCTATTACGAAGTCTAATATATTAGTTTTAATACGAATTAGGAGCGTAGGGTTGAAGTATTATAAAATAGGTGCCTCTATAAATAAAGCGCGGAGCTAATAGAAGGCAACTAGTACCTTACTAGTTATAACTAGTTATCCTTTAGCTATATTAGCAAGTCGGTTAGTAAGCAGGCTATAGATTTTAGAGTAATTCTTAATAAATCTCCTATAAAACCCTATGAATTCTAGAAATTGCTAAATTTATTATATTATAGTAGGTACTAGCTACTTAGTAATTACCTAGACCCTCTCTTATTCTATAGCAATACTATCTAGTAAAACTATGTATCTAAGAAAGTTAATCTATTCCTTATGGAATTCGCACTTATCAGGGTTCGCATAGAGGCTATTAGCTCCTAACTAGGTAAGTACCTGCCTCACCGCCTCCATATAGGAGTCTATATCGTTAGTAAATATTAAAATATCATCTAAATATATAATACAAATAACGTCGACTAGGCCTATAAGTAACTTATTAATAAATATCTAGAAGGTAGCGGGTATATTAATAAGCCTAAATAGCATAATATAATATTCGTAGTAACTATATCGCATGCGGAATGCTATCTTCTACTTATCTCCCTCTCGGATCCTTACCTAGTAGTAGGCGTCTTTAAGGTCGAGCTTAGTAAAGTATTTCGCTTAGGAAAGCTAATCGAGGATTTTATTAATTAAGGGGAGAGGGGTATGGTTCTTAGTAGTTACCCGGTTAAGTCCCTAGTAGTCTATATATAACCTTAACTTACCCCCCTTCTTTAGGATAAATAGGATTAGTACCCCTGCTAGACTTATTAATAAGCGAATCTATCCCTTTTATAAGGCTTTATAGATATAATCCCTTAACTCCTCTAACTCCTTCTTAGCTAGGGGGTAGATCGGTCTAAATAGGGGCTCGGTCCTAGGCTCTAGGTTAATAAGGTAGCTCCTAGTAGTTCTAAACTCCGGTATAGTTCCTACTGGATTAATATTAAATACCTTTTTAAAATCCTAGTACTCTGGTAGGATCTTCGGTTTAGTGTCGTTAGGTTCCTGGTTATGCTCCTAGTAGGTAGTGGTTAATATCCGGTTGATCCGTAGTACCCCTATAAGTACTACTCTTACTTCGTTTTTAGCGCGCCTAAGCTCTTTTATAGTTATAATAGGGCGAATGCTCTTCTCGTATAGGGGAAAGGTCTAGCCTAACTCCCTCTAATTAATATTAGGGCACTCTGATATATACTAAGGGATCCCTAGGATAGCATCGTAGCTATTACTATCACTAATCCTAAAGTTATATAAAACTATCTGCTAGACGCCTATACTATTAGTTATTCGGGTGACTAACTTCTATACGCTGTAATTAGGTCCCTTGGATGCCTATATTCCCCTTATAGGTTCTAAGTTATTAGCTTCTAGTTAGGCATCGGTTATAACCCTCCAGTCTATAATATTCTCGTCGGCTCTGCAATTAATAAGCGTAGTACTAGTCTTCTAGCTACTTATAACCCGGACCTATATTATTATTTTGAAGTAACGTAGCTAGTTGCTATCCTACTAAACTATCTATATAGTTACCTAGTTCTCCTCTAGTTATTCGCTAGGGTATAGTTTGCCTTTGTGGTATATATAGCTATATTTCTTATAGTATAGGCACCTTAGTGAGATATAGCCTTTCCTATTATAACTATAATAGATAGTTTCCCTCTTAGTATCCTATAGCGAGTCCTTAGTAGGCTCCTAGTAGGTACTAGTATAGCTGCAGTCCCCCCTTATAGTCTCGGTCCGTTCCTCTAGATTAGTAGCTTAGCCCTCTAGTTATTATCCCTTATAGTTAGTCCTCTAGTCCCTTACTAGTAGCCTATATGCTTATATATTGATTATAAGTTCGGCGTTCCTAGCCCTTATATTAAGTTCGAGCTGCGTTTTTAGTAATATATTCGCTATAATATAGTATTAGAGCTTAGGGTCTAACCTAGCTACTACGTTAGCTACCCAGATCTCCTCTAGTTATTAGTAGGGGCTCTCCGCCTCAATCCCTTTATAGTAATTAATAAAGTTCTAGTATAACTATCCCGGTTGCTAGTAGGCCTATTCAAGCTGAGTTTATATGCTAAGGATCCTGGACCCCTTATTAGCTATGCTATTAGTTAACTAGTCCTCTATTGATATCTAAGTAATATTCTTCGCCTTATTATTATATCTAATAGAAAGGTATAAGGTCTATCGCTTTGCTACTAATCCTTCTAGGCACCTAGTAGTATATAGCACCTTCTTAAGGTCGGAGGTAATCTTATTTATTTCAAATCGCGCGTCGAGGTTAAATATGAATTAGTTATAATTAGTCTAGGTGCCCCCTTTATACCTAAGCGTTAGGAGGTGCTTCCCCTAAAGTTCTAACTAGTGCTTCTTTACCTCGGGGTTGCTACTAATAACTACCTAGTAGGTAGTGGGGTTATCTATTAGGATTAATAGTCAGCTTACCCTTAAGGCCTTAAGATATTCTTATTTATACTTTAGTCGACTCTTCTTCTCCTCCTCCTTAATAGGGCGATCTAATTTAGCCTCTATTAATTAATTAACTAGTTCCTTACTAGTGCTCTCTTTATTATTCCGATCGATAGGTATCTTATCCTAAGTTTAGCTATTTAGTAGCTCCTATCTAGCAGGGGATCTTACCTCCCTAGTAGACCTGCGGGTAGGTATCGTTATTATATATAGCACTGCTCTAATAGTCTATACCCCTATTAGCATAGGTAGAGAGAAGAATATATTATAAACGGGGTATAATATAGAGTAAAAGAGTTAGTATAGATAGGTATAAAATCGTAACGTTTATTCTTCTCTAACCCTCTAGTCTACTATATGAGGGTGCGTGAGGATTAGAGGACTTATATAGGGAGCTACCTAATGCCCCCTACCTATAGACTTCCCTAGGATAGCCCGTTATCCGGGGCGCTACTAGTATTCCCCTCCTATGGACTCCTAGTATAGCCCGTTATCCGAGGCGCCACCCGGTATCCTCCTTCTACGGACCCCTATAGGGTAGTCCGGTAAGTCCGGTACATCCTTTCCCCTACGATCTCATCCAGGCTCGTGACAGATAGCACCTAGAGACTCTGCATTCTGCGCAAGTCAGTACCTACGATTCTCTGCCTTAGTTATAATAAAAAATACTACTTCGGCGCGGACCGTATAATAGTAGAAATATCGACTTTTTAGTTTCGCAATAAGAAGTCGCTTATATAATAATATATTACCTACTATAACTAGTGCAAAGAGAACTAAATCGACTGCTAAAGGCTACTAGGATAGCTATAACCTATCCCCGTCGTAGATATCCCTTATAATACTATTACTATAGACTTCGTTACTAATATACCTAAGGTGCTATCCTACGGAAGTCCCTACGCCCTGCTAGGTTTCCTGGAGTTAGATATATTAGTAATAGTAATATATAAATTCTTAAAAAAGATAATCCTTCTCATAGGATATTCGACCTATAGAGTAAAAGAATAGGTAATAGTCCTACTCCGCGTATTTTTCCTCTTAGACTAGGGAATTCTATATTATATTATTAGTAACTAGGATCCTAAGTTTATCTCTATAGTATAGCATGCAATATTTAACGCCCTTAACGTTAGGCTCCTCCTCTTAATAGCATACTACCTCTAGACGGACGGGTAGAGCGAAAGAATAAACTAGATTACTAAGATCGCAATATAGTTCTATATATCTAAATCCCCTAATATCCCGTAGACTAATATACTACCTGCCCTATAGTATAATCTTAATAACTCCCTATCTGCTATAATCAGACGATCGCTAAACGAGGTTATACTCGGATTTAAGCTATAAAGTATCCTTAATATAGTTATATAAATAAGCGCCCTAATTAAGAGCCTTACTATCCTCAGGGAGATATTTCAGAAGGAGGCACTACTACTTATTAACGTAGCGAACGCCTTACGTAAAGAGAGATATAATAACTACTATACTAATATAACTTTTAATAAAGGGGATAAAGTCTAGATATAACTTAGCAAAGGATTCTACCTGCTAGGATAATATAATAGTAAATAGACCTCTAGATAGATAGGACCCTTCTGAATTAAGCGTATTATTAGTCCTCTCGCCTATAAGGTGGATATTCCTAAGTACTAGCGGGTTTACCTAATCCTCTCTATAGCCTAGCTATATAAGCTAGCCTAGGGAGAAGACCTATTTAACTACGAGACTCCGCTACTAAAGCCTATTGAGGTTAATAGTAATAAGGAGTAGGAACTTAACTATATTATTAAACGAAGAGTCTTATGGAGGAGTTATAAACCTACTATGAAATACCTCGTCCGATAGAAGGGCTTTATAGCAAAAGACGATACCTAGGAATAAAGAGACTCCCTATTGCCTAATATAAACGATATTATTAATAAGTATAACGCTAAATTCCCCCTCGACTAGGATACTAAAAGAGCTATAAGAAGGCGCGCACCTCGTATATAACTAAATAGTTTTCCTATCCTTTTAATAGGATAAATATATATACCCTGAATTAATATTAGGATTGCAAATTTTCCCTTTATTATTACTATTTTTTTGCTATTAGCTACTCTTCCCTCGATCTCTCTATCTTATATCGAAATAAATAGGAAGGAGCAGAAGGTGCTAACTTTTATACGCCTTCCTTACTAACCCCTATTATAAATTTTTTTTTTCCTTCTATACCTTCCTTCTATTTACTATACCTACTTACTTTTATTTAGGCATACCTATACTTTTTATTTATTTATTTCTCTCCTATATGCTAATTATTACCCGATAGACCTCTCATAATAAGTAATAATATTATCCTAACCTGCTAAATATAGCCTCCCGAATGCTAGCCTAACTAATACTACTATAATAATAGCTTCTAAAGGCAAGGAAGTTACTAATAATTATGAGGTCCTATCCTCTTACTTATCTAATAATAGTAGTAGCTAAGATGAGGGTGCTAACCCCTAGAATAACGAGGTGCTTAACCCTATCTCCCCGCGCTAAGGTAGTAATAACTAAGGTAGTAATAACTAAGTTAGTAACTATAGTATTAACCTTAGCACTCTAGTTAAGACTCGTAAGTCTATTGCTAAGAAGAAGAAGTCCTATAAGGACCGCAAGAAGGGCAAATAGGCAGCTAAGAAGAACTTCTTCGCTATAGATGCTAAGACCTAATATAAGGAGGTTATTAATAATAATACTAATAACGTTTAGAATAACGATACCTAGGCTACTAAGCTAGCCCGCGTTATTACTAGCACTACTACTAATATTAAGGAGACTACCCTAGCTAAAACCGCAGCTACTACCCCTTATAAGACTCCTAAGAAGGGCTGCCCTAGCCCTATAGCCTAGCGCTAGCAGATTAATAAGGCGAAGGCTCGTATTAATAACGCCTTTTTATACTACCCTGATACTATCCTTATCGAGGAGATTGAGAAAATCCTCAATAGTATCGAGCCTTCTGAGAATATATCTTCTAACCTCTATATTAGATATATCTAGGATATCCTTAAGTAAGCGTATAATATATATATTAATAACAATACCTATAGCGAGCTTCTTCCTAGTTACGCCTAGGTCCTCGCTATATACTTTTGCAATACCTATAGTTATGCTAATAGAATTATTACTAGTAACCTTATTATAATAAACCGTGTTAACCTCCTTTCCGTCGCCCTGCTCGTTAATATTAGCAATATTACTACTATAGACCCGTTAGCCTATAAGGATGCCAAAAATGCAAAGGATCTTGCTAATAAGGCTAAGGGTAATATTAATACTATTATTAATAGCATCTAATAGGAAATCCTTCCTCGCCTCGATACTATAGAGACTAACGTAGCTAATATAGATACTATTAATATTAACGCTATTAGTAAGCATCTCGCTAAACTTAAGAATAATAGCGCGTCTAAGCAAGCGGTTGCTAATAAGATTCGCGCAGCTATTAATATAGTTAAGACTAAGGAGATCGTAAGCCTTTGCGCTAAGATTGCGAACCTCTATACTATAATTAAGGGTCTCTAGCATACTAGCAATAAGCAACTCGCGCTAAGCGATACTAGTAATAATAGCGCTACTAAGTACTAATAGATATCTAAGTTCGACGTATTCCTCTGCTAGCATAACGACTAATTAATAACGCTATAGTGATTTCTAGCGATTAGGATATAAAGAGGGAGAAAAGGGAATATTAAGCATATATATCCTAGATCGATAGTAATAGTAATCGGGATAATTGCTTTTTAAAAAGGGGGCATATATTATACGCCTTTTAGTAATATAGTTAGCTATTATATAGTATTCCACGTAACTACGGTTAGGCTTAACGCCTATCCTTTAAATAGGAGACTTCTAGCAGATAAGCTTAGAAGGCTTAGCTATTATAGAATATATTACGATATACCTATAATTACCTATTGCACTATTTGTTATTGTTCACGCTTGTATTGCTCTTTTCCTTGTTTCACTCGCAGTCTTAGCGACCCCTACTATAGCCCCAGGCTAGTAGGAAGACTGTGACACTAACAAACTAATAGCTTAGATAATTATAACTTATTTATAATAACTAAGCTATATTATGTTTATATTTAAACGCCTTTTAGCGGTTATTATAACTATTTTAGATATAATCTAGCTTATAGTAAACCTAGTCTTATTAAAGTTATAAATATCCAAGTCTATAATACTATATTTTATAACTATATTTACCATAAGGCGAGACTATATATTTATTATATATAGATCTTTACATTAGGCCCTCTTATAGTTATACTTATAAACAAAGCATATCTATAGTTATAGTTATCGCTTAATAAAGTTCAAAGCCTAGCGCTTCCTTATTGGGGCGCGTTATAATTAATAAGTAGTTAATTAGCTATATCTTCTATATTATTAATATAGGGAGGAAATAATTAGGAATCTAGGTTAAGACTATATTTAACTAGCTTCTCTTCTTCTAATAATATAAGCCTTTATAAGTATAGAATAATATCCTATTATATAAGTATACCTTTTAATTAGATACCTAAGGTCCTAGGAGGAATTCAGTAGATTCTAGCTACTACTCAAATACTAAGATTTAGGGTTTAATTGATAGCCTAGATAGCTAGGTTTATTCAAGCTTCCTTAGTCTATAAGATTATTATTTTATTATAATATCGCATGGGCTATAACTAGAAAATAGTATAGTTACGATCGGGTAAGTAGCTCGCGTATCTAGGCAGCTCGCCTATAACCACGTTATATTAGGAAGAAAAAAGAAGAGACTTATAGAGGATAGCTCTAAGGGTAAGGGCTTACAGCCTAAGAGGCCCTAGGGTTATCCTCTTAAGTAAATAAGAAAACCCGTAATATATTATATTTTCTCTTTATCTAATCCCTTTACTTATAAAAATAATGTTTTAGAATATTATTAACTCTTATCATTATAATTCCTAAGGAGATAAATAGAGAGGAGAGTATTAATAAGAGTAATTTAGAGTCCCCTCTTAGCCCTCTTCTCCCCAGTAGAGATATAGAGGTAGAGTAAGTACCCCTATTCAGTATGTACTATCTTTAGTATATTTTAAGTAAGTTTATAGGCCTATTAAATATAACGTACTTACTTAATACCATAAGTAAGTATAACTATTATTATAGGGGGAAGGAGCCCTATTAGTAGCTCAATACCCTTATTACTATTATAACCTACTAATATTCTAAAGCTAAGACTTTAAGACACCTTATAGTTAGAAAAATAAGATGCTATATATACTTT
Source organism: Colletotrichum sansevieriae (assembly GCA_026260285.1). Taxonomy (NCBI): domain Eukaryota; kingdom Fungi; phylum Ascomycota; class Sordariomycetes; order Glomerellales; family Glomerellaceae; genus Colletotrichum; species Colletotrichum sansevieriae. The sequence continues at coordinate 65,459 of JAOQIF010000128.1, forward strand.
ACTTCTATAAATATCTTCTAATGTAACCTTATAAACCCTCGCCTATTAGAGAACTATACTCTATAAGGCTATTACTACCTAAAAAGAGGAGGGTATAATAGTAAAAAAAGCGTAATAATAATAAAGATTTAAATAAGACTCCTAAGGAAGTAAGTAGTTCTAGTATATATAGAGTTATTACTCTATTTCCTACCCTAGTCTTATCTAGAATCCTAGTAGTTAGGATGAGTATACTTATACCTTACCTATCTATTAGTAATATAGCTATTATAATACGCTATATAGTTAATGATCTTATTAATATATATTTACTAGAGGTATTACTACTCTTATATAATATTCTAATGGAATAATATAAGTAAATCCTCTAAGGTTAGGTAATAGGGAAATTAGTGTTGTAGGGTAGCCCTTTAGGGTATATTATATTCCTTCTACTCCTATAGGAGTAACCTTAGGCTCCCTAGCTAGTAAGCTATTAAATTAGTTAAGAATAAGGTATTACTAGCCCTCCTAGACTTATTTAAAGTATTATATATGTATTATAATTATTCTCTATATATCTTTTAGATTAAGGAGTAAATAAAACTATTTAAACGTATCTAAACTATGAACCTTTATAAGCCTATTAGCTAATATATTAGTTTCTAATATATATACTACCTTAAATAATTTTCTAAATGTTCTTAGTATAGCTATATATTCTAGATATTGATATACTATAGCCTAATTAAGATGCTTTTCTTTTCGCTTACTATGAAACGAATTATCTATTAATTATTATAATAAATCTTCTCAATATCGCTAAGTTTAGGGTTAATATCCCTAAATAGCCTCTAAAGCCTTATGATTTCCTTAGTAGTATACTTAAGGCTTAGAAGCTCTACTTCTATTATTAATATTATAATTCTACTTTATCAAGCAGTTTTCTACTAGATTATTCCCCTAAAGAGCGAGATTATATACTCTTAAGATAACCTCTATATCCCTTCTTATCTATAAATAGAGCGTACCTTTATTTAATACTACTTACGTACCCCCTAAGTTACTAAAGCGTATGATAAGGTAATAAGTATAATATAAATATTATATAACTTAGTTAATAGTAATATTACAATATGAAATAGTGTTTATTAGGAATCTTGAGAGTAAGACGTAAATAAAGGTAATATTAGGTTAGGTTATAATTATAAATAGAATATAGAGTTAATCTTACCTTAAAAGATCTTTACTTCTAATAGTATTATTACTATTTTACTCTTTAGAAGTAATAGGTTTAAAAGGGGGGTTATTAGTGCTCTTAAGTTAAGTATGTTGAATTTCTTTTTGACTCTATTAATATATGAATGATATAAAAAGTATATCTTTTATATAGCCTAGTTATAAATAACTCTAATTCTAATATAATACTTAACTAGGCTTTTGTAAAGGTATCTAGGGGCTAAGTGCCACGGTTAGGTCAAACTGATAGTAGAAGCACCCAAAAGGTAGGTCTAGTATTACTATGCTACTTTTGCTTGCTTCTTCTAAGATCCTACTTTTCTAGCCTTTAGTAAGTACTTACTAAGTCCTTACTATAGAGGGTTCTATACCCTGGACCTATAAGCCTCTCTATACTTTTAGCCTACGCTAGCTAAGGTATCTCTAGCCAGTGATGCAAAAAGCCCATGGGTACCAAAATGGGTAGTACCCAAAATCACCCACGGGTACTCTACGGGTACCCAAATTACCCATGGGTCTGGCCCACATTAAAAGCCCATGGGTAACGCAGCCCATGGGTTAACCTACCCATGGGTAGCCTACCTATATCCCATGGGTAGCCTACCCATATATAAATAACTATAGGTAGTAGTTATAAATCAATCTTAAGGATCCTATTGAAAGTAAGGTATATTTAGTATAAACTATTAATTTGCGATAGTTAATATAACATTTATAAACTATTAGTCCAGGTAATCCTGAAGGCGGGCAGGAACTGCAGTAGCGATTAGTCCTAGATATAGATATCCGTAGAATTAAATAATTGAGTCGATTACTACAAAAGATGCCTATAATAAGTTATAAAACCCCTTACCCATGGGTACCCATATTAGCTATGACCCAAACCCACATAACCCATGGGTACCTATATTAGCTATGACCCAAACCCACATAACCCATGGGTACCCATGGGTAACTTCTAATATTTTGGGTAGTACCCGTTACTACCCAACCCATACCGCGGGTACCCATGGGACCCACGGGCTGGGTAATTTGCATCTCTATAGACTCTAGCTTCTCTAGCCTAGGTATTTAGTCCCTTAAAACTATCGCCCTTCTAATTATAATAGTCCCTATTATAAGGTTGGGTATTATAGGTTAGCCCTCTATTATTATCCCTCTTAGGTATCTAGGGTAGGCCCCGGGTCTTTTATTCTTATTGCTATTATCTAGCGTGGTAATAGTTTGCTATATATTGGCTAAAGGATAATAGAGCCCTTAGAGTTATAGATATAGTAGCTAAGCCTATAGTCTTATTCCTTATAGTTCCTCTCCTTTTAAGCCCCATCTATACCCTCTATCCAGGGTTAGTCTAAAGGGATCTTATTATTTTCTTTAAAGAGAGAATAGGTATCCTTATAGTAATAGATTTATTCTCTAGCTATTTGCCTTTTATCTAGTAAGTACTCTCTTATACTATACCCTTATAATAACTTAGTTTTTTATCCTATTATCCCCCTTCTAAATAATCATGTCACGAGGCTATTAAGTAGGTTAGATAGCGACTACTGTTGCTAATTTACCACGTCTACCTCCTAGTAGGTAGCACCTACTATAGTGAATAATTACTATTCTTATTATCTGAAGTTGCAGCTACGTTTATAATTATTCAACAAGGCCTCTTATCTATTTATAAAGTAATAGCTTTTTCCTACCCTAGGGCTAGTTCTTTTTCCTCCTTATTATATTATATTCTTTAATATCTACTTTTATATTTCCTAAGTCCTTTACTAAGCCTTTATAGACCCTTTATAGGATCCTTCCTATCCTTTAATACTTCTATAACTATTATGAGCACTAAGAGCCTTATTTACTAACTCCTTGCTAAGTATAGCCCTATTAAGTCTAAGCTTAGCAATAGCAACTATTAGTATGACTAGGCAGGTACTAGCGAACCTTATATTAGCTATATGCTATAGCTCCCTAAGAATGCCTAGGTCCTCTGCGCTTATTAATATCATAGTAACTATATATATGAGTTATACTAGGCTTAGAGTATTAAGTGCTAGAGGGTAAGTTTAGCAATCGTTTAGGGAAGGTATAAGCTAACTTTTCCTATTTCTAGATCCCTACTTATCTTATTAGTACTATTCGTTTCTATTAGAACTAGTTAAGCATTATATGCGCGCAATTACTACTAGTTAGTATTAATAGCGCGAGACTTTCTGTCTCTTTATAGCTATAGAGCAGGGGCAAGAGCTTCTCTGATACCTCTATAACTAATTAATAAACCCTACTAGCCTTAAGCCTAGTACTAAGAACTATAATAACTAATTGCTCGCTATAGGCATAGAGGAGAGTATTGCTTCGCGCACCTAGGCGTATCTGCAGGTTTCGCTTGAGGTAGGTTTCACCTTATAGTTAGTCTTATCCTTATTTTATTCTAATATATATTTATAAGTAGCTTACTAGACTAAGGATAAGGTTTTATTTAAGAAGATTATAATATAGCTTAATAATACTCTTCCTACTTACTTATAAAATAAAACTTATATCTCTAAGTAAGCTACCTTTCTTAATAAGCTTGCTAATATCCTAATAATATAGCTTTTAAAGAGCAATACCTATATATCTACGCTTCCCTTATAGGAGCCTTTGAAGATTTAAGGTTCTTATATGCTTTATAATACCTATTACTCAGCTCTTATTACTATCTTTAAGGTTATTAGTAATAGCCCTATGCCTTAACCTAATTCTCATAAGAAGGTTAGTAATAACTTAGTAATAGCTTATTAATATTAGGTTAGTAGCAATAAGGAGGATAAGTCCTTAGGTGCAGAGGATAGTAACTCTAATAATACTATAGAGAGTAATAGTTAGAGTAATAATAATAGTATTACTAGGAATAGCTTAGAGGGGGAGAGTGAGGATAGTAATAGTAGTAACGAGGATAATAATAATAAGGAAGAAGGTAATAGTAATAATAATAAGTAGTAGTGCTAGCAGAACTTTAGCAAATATATAGTGGACTTCTATAGTAGTATAAGGTTAGATACCTCTAGGTTTTGTTTTGCTTTAGGCGGGGGGGGGGGGGGTTCTTCTGTTAACATTTTAGCTATCTTATAGTTAATTAACTTTTCTTATTGCTCTATACTACTTATTATACTACTTATAATATAACTTATGCTACTATTTCTTAAATCTAACGAGGATTTATAAAGCGTTTGCTAAATACTCTTTAGGCTCCTAGGTATTATACTCTACTAGCTAGCCCTTCTACTTAACTAAATATAGCGGGCTTATTAGCACTTCCCCCTATAATATAATATCCTTAAGTTCCTATTCTTTAGGGTCTTCTCCAAGGTCTAGGAGCTACCCCTTAGCAAGCTTTTAGCTATACTATAGCTTAAGAAAAGCAATAGAGAAGATATTATATACTCTGCTATACTTCTCTAGAAGTTATACTCTATAGGTATTAGGGCTTATAACCTCTATAACTAGCATAGGAATAAAGTATAGGGCGAGCTTTTGCTAACTCTTTATAAAATAGAAGTTCTTTATTAAGAGTCCTATAATATCTCTAATATTATATAATTATACTTTCCTTCTACTATTTATATTCTTAGCTTATACCTCTATTATATATTACTAATTCTTAGCTATTCTTTAGTAAACCTCTATTAGCTTCTTAAGTCTTTTACTAACCCCTTAGGTCCTAAACTCAATATTTAGTAAGTAGTGGTTAATTATTTGAGGGTAGTATCCTATAAGGGCCTTGAATAGGGATATACTAATAGTAGCATATTTGCTATTATTATATACAAATTCAGCTTTAACTAATTATATTACCTATTAGTTGCGCGAGCTTTTGCTAAACTTTATAAGATATATAGTTAAGGTTTAATATATTCTTTCAGTCTAGCTACCTATCTGCAGATACTATGCTATAGAGACGCGCCCTTCTATATCTCAGGCCTTAGCCTAGTCTCTCTAGAACTAATTAGTAATTAGTTTATCTTAATTACTAATTATAGCTTTAGGCATACTATATTAGTACTTAATCTCTTGGTATAAGATTCTTGCTAAAGCTATAGCATCTAGTTGCTTAGTTATTACTAAGATTTATACTACTTTAGTTATCTAGCATATAACTACTAGAATCGCATTATAAATAACTCTATTATCTTAGTAACTTTCTAGTAAGCTAGTTAAGAAGTCTAAAGAAATCTATTAGAATAGGTATACTAGTAGTTCTAGTATTTATAGCAGCCTATATAGCTTATACTATAGTATATGCGCCCCTTAGTAGCGCGGGCACTTAGCAATATATTCCTATATATCCTTTATTAAATATAGCTAATAAAACCTTTATAAGATTAGTTTAGCTCTCGTATTCACCCTTATATGCCTTAATCTAGGTATATTATAGTAGTTCTTTAGGATTTTATAGCAGAGGGATCCCTCTTCTAGGATAATAAGCCTTCTTCTGAACTAAAGCATATTATTCTTATTAACTTAGTATCCTTAGTATTCCATAGTATCTTAGGGAACCTTAGCTATAATATCTCTATAGAAGTATTCTTTAGCTTATAGTCCTCTAAATATCTATTTAAGATCTACGCTTAGTAATAGTATATAAGCTGTTTTATCCTAAATAAGCTCCCTTATTATAGCACGTAGGATATACTATTCTAGTATAGTAACCCCATCTCCCCCTGAGTACTCTAGCATATTGCTATTCCCTCATAGAGCAGTTAGCATAGCACCTATATATACTTTTGAGCTAGCAATAGCGCTAATATATATAATTATATATAGTAGCTGATTAGTATTATTTATGGGGTAGTGCTAACTTGAGGGTGAGGATCCCTTAACCTTGGAGCTAGCCCTCTAGCAAGGTTCTTATATGCTTTACTAGATAGCTTAGATATGAGTTCTAGTAATAGCTATAGTTCCTTTAAGCTTAGCGATATATTATTAATCTGCTGCTAAAAGCTAGCTAATAAGCCTAAGCTTCTCTCTAAGGGTAGGAAGTATATTATCTACCTTAGCATCTTCTACTATATAGTTAGGGCGTTATAATAGTCTATCTACTAGATTAGTAGCCTCGACCTATACTAGATTTCAAAGTTAAATGCTAATAAGTAGTAAACCTATTGCGCGAGCCTTCTATAAATATCCTAAGTAGGCGTAGTAAGCACTCCCTTTACCGCTATATAATTTATAAGCACTATGCATTTCTCAGGGAGTCCTTATAGGTACTATGCCTAGTAATCTAGGCTGTTAATAATAGTAAGGAGTTCTTATTATCCTATAGCCTAGCGGTTTTCTATACCTAAGAGCTTCCTTAACTAGAAGGCTACCAAGTACACTTAGAACGAAGGAGTGCAGGTAGACGTTGATGAGATAAATAGATTGTATTTTGGTGAATGATAATAATGATAATGATGATGATGATAATAATGATAATAATGTATCTCTCTAGGTAGGGAAAAGTGACCATATATATAGTTATGAGGTAGGTAACTAACCTATCCTAGGCTTAGTTAACTATTTATAATAACCTTTACTAGAATAAAGGTAATATATCGGCAGTAGGCTTAACCTTTACTAGCCTGAAGGTAATATATCGGCAGTTACCCATCAACTGTTATTTGAATCTTCAGTTGAGAAACCTCTTTTATATGTAATTATTAGACGTATAGTCTAAGTAGTACTAGATTATACTATGCTTCTATAAGAGCATGCTAGATACTACCTAAGTAGATATATTAGTCTTAACCCTGGTTTCTAGCATTAGGTTATAATATCTTAATATTAGGGCTTTAGTACATACTCTCTAAATTATCTTAAATATAGTCTATATCTCCCCTGTGTAGATAAAGGCTCCCTACTTCATGCTATTTTAGCTTACCTTAAGCATGCTATTTATAGTAGCTGCGATATAGGAATATCTTATAACAAACTTATAGTAGAAGTTATAGAAGCTAAGGAACACTTAGATATCTCTAAAGGACTTAAGCACTAGCTATTTAGCAACTACTCAGACTCTATCTAGGTCTATCTTTATAATATCTTAAGTAATATAGAACCCTAGAAAATCCACTTCATCTAACAGAAGTTGCACTTCTTTAGTTTTATAAATAGCTTAGCAGCCCTTAGGTAGCATAGGATAGTATAGAGGTCTTTAGTATACTATTCCCTTATATCTAAGTAGATTAGAATATTATCTAGGTATATAATATAGCAGGTACCTCAAGGTTAGCAAGTATTTAGTGAATATATGCCTAAAACGTTGCTAGGGTACTTATAAGCCTAAATAGCATTATAGTATACTTAAAGTGCTTATATTACGTTCTAAATGCTATTTTCCACCTATCTGCTTTATTAATTATAATTTAGTATTATACCTTGCTTAAGCTAATCTTAAAAATAAACTTTGCTCTAGCAAGTCTATCTAGAAGCTTGCTAATTAAGAGCAGAGCGTATTGTTTTTTTATTATAATTTTATTTAATCCTTTATAATCTATATATAGTTATAGGCTTATATCCTTCTTAGGTATAAATAGCACTAGTGCTCTTATAGAGCTAGTTAAGCAGGATATGCAGCTTGCTACCTCTGTATCCTGAATATGCCAGCGAGCCTTTCTAGTTGCTCTAGTAATATATAGTATACAGGTCTATATAGGGGTTTCTTGCTAGGTTTTAGTTTAATATAGGGCACCGCTCCCTTTAGCCTTAGAAATATCTTTATATTTTCCTCATTAAAAATATTAGCAAAGTCTTAAAGTTTTCTAGGGATTTTCTTCTCCTACTTATTATCTAGTAAGTATTTACCTAAGGTCTTTATATCCCTCTTATTAGGAGCTAAGGCGCCTACTAAGTATATAATATAGGCCTATTAGCTATTCTCTATAATTTGTTTAGCAATTACCTCTAGCTTAATAAGCAAGAGGTGTTTATATAACTAAGTATAGATATAGATATCTATATAGATGCCTTCCTATCTTATTAAGTCATTAGATAGAAGGATATCTCCCGCTCCTTTATAGCGAGGGCTTATAAAAAAAGCCTAGCAAATCTTCTATAGGTAACCCTAACTATCCATAAGGAAGAATATAAGCTAGTAGACCATTCCTATAGGTATAAGCCTTCCTTAGAAATCCACTAATTCAGGGGCTATAATACTAGTAGCTTCCTTTAGTTAGAATCTCTTAATAAGATCTTTATATATAATATCTACTTTTATATAGGTATCTATATTAACCTCTAGTTTAACTTTGCTAGATACTTAGAGTGCTAATACCTATCCCTTAATAGTCTATCCTACTAGAACTAAGGTAATTTCTAGTATAATGCCCCTCGGGGTTGCTTCTATACCTACTCGTTTCCTAAGTCTTTAGTATTAGTTATACTAGGTACTATAATTATACTTATCCCGCCCTATCTTAGGTTTAGGTTCTAGTTACTACCTATTAGCTATACATAGTTTTTAGTATAGTTAGGGGAGATATCGCTATACTTCTTATAGTTATAGCATTAGGGTCCCTAGGAGTTAGAAGGCTTATTACTAGAGCTAGGCATTGCGCGGGCGTTTGCTAAGTAGTTATTCTAGGATAGGGTCTCTAGGTAGCAATCCCTTAAGTCTATTAACCTAGTGGGTCATAAGCTGCTCTTATAAGGGCGGTCTAGAGAGCCTAAGTATAGTTGCTTATATAACTTAGAATAACCACTAGACCTTCCTATATATCTCGCTTTTATAATCTTCTATAACCTCTATATATATAGGGTAATAGTATATATTTTAGTACGGTTAATATCCTGCTTAAAGAGTTTATCCTTCACAGTTTTAATAAGGCCCTAAAAGAAGGCGTACGCCTTTGTGTTACCTATATTCAGCTTGCTAAGTGCTTAGTTAATAGACTCCTATTAAGCTTAATATATAATTAGTTTCTTATTATCCTTCTAATAGCACTATCTCAGGGTATTATAGTAGTTCTATTCTTAGATCCTAGGCGTAATATACTACCCTCTTAAAAAGATTCTAAAGTCTTCTTATTTATGGTTAACCTAATTCCCTAATGCGTTTATAAGTATTTGCTAATAATTCCGCTATTCTATTAATAAGGTATGCTCTATTATACTTAAGACCTATTAGATATACTAGCTATTAGAGCAGCTAGGGCGGTGCTTATAAGCCTCTTTAACTACAATAAGCTAATCATCTCTTATTATACTAGTAAATTTGCTATTAAAGCGCGCTATATTATAATTTAGGGGTTTTTTATAAACCTTAGGCAATTGCTTAGTAGGAGCTTAGTTGCTTAATATAGTAGCAATTAGCTTATACTAGTTAGCTATGATAGTTATAATCTATTATATTAATACTTAGCTAGTTGCTTTATCTAGCCCTCCAGCTTAGGCTAGCCTATTAGCTATAGCTATAGATATCTAGCCCTATAGCCTATCTAGCCGATAGGGAGGGGTCTTATATTCCCTATTTTCTTATATATACTTATTATCTAAATAGCGAGCGCTTTGCGTAGGTAGCATATCCTCTTTAGGGCCCCTAGCCTTGCTTAAAGCATAGCTTCTCGCCTCCCCTTATTAGCTTATATTATCCTCTAATTATTTGCTAGGGTTATCTTCTTTATATAGGTTTATATAGGCTATTTTACTCTATACTTAGCAAATATTAGGCATAAGTTCTTTAGCCTAATTAGTAGGCGTTGCTTAGGTATATAATACTATTATTACTACTAACCTTCTTAAAGCAGGGTAGAAGCAAAAGAATTATAAATGTATTTAGAGGCTAAGGGCTATAGTTAGGTTAAACTAGTAGTAGAAGCACCTAAAAGGTAGGTCTAGTATTACTATGCTATTTTTGCTTACTTCTTCTAAGATCCTTCTTTTCTAGCCTTTAGTAAGTACTTGCTAAGTCCTTGCTATAGAGGGTTCTATACCCTAGACCTATAGGCCTCTCTATCCTTTCAGTTTGCGCTAGCTGAGGTGTCTCCAGCTTCTCCAGCCTGGGTATCCAGTCCCTTAAATACTATCTCTACTAAAGGCGCTATTTAAGTATTCATTTGAGAGATAGAGAACTAGTACTATAAGTATGCTATATACTAATAATTAAAATGCTACGAAGGAGCTATTAGATTAGTTAAGGCGCTTATAGCAGATCTATAGAACGAGGCCTATATAACTCGATAGATAAAAGCTATACTTATAACCTCAGGAATAAATAAAACGTCAAAGAGCTATAGGAAAATAGAGCCTAATAAGGACTAGAAAAGCTATAGTTATTTTAGTTATAAGCGCGCTATTACTATATAACAATATTACCCTAATTATAATCCGAAGGATAAGGGATTATTAGTATTACTAAATAGTAATAATAAGATAGATATATTTAAGGAGTTTATAAAAGATGACTAGAAAGTACTAGAGTAAGTTTATTATTCCTTTATAGACTTAAATAACTTCTAAGTAGCTTAGAATAACCTTATAGGATACCTAGCGCGGGTAGAGGAACCTATAGAGACTAGATAAGAGGAGACTATTCAATAGTTAAGTATAATAATAATATTTTGCTACAGAATATAGGTATAGATATATATAATAAATAGCTTATTATAATATGATAATAATAGGTAAATACTATTAATAACTCTATATATAATATATACTAGAGGAGGTAATACTTATCCTAAGTATATAGGTATATTTACCATATACTTTAATAATAGGGAATTAATATAGCTAAACGATATTTTATATGTGCTAACCTTTCTAGTTAATTTTGTAAGGGACTGGATACCCAGACCGGAGAAGCCGGAGACGCTTCAGCTAGTATAGGTCGAAGGGATAGAGAGGCCTGTGGGTCTAGGGTATAGAACCCTTATAACGAAGACCTAGCGAATACTTGCTAAAGGCTGGAAATAAAGGATCTTAGAGGAAGCAAAAGTAGTATAATAATATAGAACCTACCTTTTGGGTGCTTCTGCTATTAGTTTGACCTGACTGTGGCTCGTAGCCCCTCGATACCTTTATAATTCTTTTACTTCTACCCTGCTTTAGGAAGGTTAGTAATAATAATAGTAATATGCACCTGAGTAACGCCTATTAATCAGGCTAAAGAACCTATGCCTAATATTCGCTAAGAGTAGAGCGAAATAGCCTATATAAACCTATATAAAGAAGCTAGCCCTAGCGAGCAATCAGAGGATAATACCAGCTAACGAGGGGAGGTAAGAAGCTATACTTTAAGCGAGGCTAGGGGCTCTAAAGAGAACGGGCTACTTATGCTAAATACTCGCTATATAGATAGCGAGTATATACAGGAGAATAGGGAATATAAGACCCCTTCCTATAAACCGGACGGGCTAATAGGTTAGATATCTATAGCTATAGCTAATAGGCTAGCCTAAGCTAGAGGGCTAGATAACGCAACTAGCTAAGTGCTAATATATTAGATTATAACTATAATAGCTAACTTATAGGAGCTAATTGCTACTATATTAAATAACTAAGCTCCCGCTAAGCGATTGCCTAAGGTTTATAAAAAACCCCTGAATTATAATATAGCATACCTTACTAGCGAATCTACTAGCGTAATAAGGGAAAATTAGCTCGTTATAGTTAAAGAGGCTTATAAGCACCGCCCTAGCTGCTCTAATAGCTAGTATATCTTATAGGCTTTGAGTATAATAGAGTATACCCTATAAATAGAATAGCGGAATTATTAGCAAACGCTTATAGATAAGTTAGGGAACTAGATAGACCTTAGATAGGAAGACTTTAGAATTTTCATGAGAGGGTAGCATATCGCACCCGAGCTCTAAGAGTAGAACTACTATAATACTTTAAGATAGTGCTATTAGAAGAATAATAAGAAACTAATTATATATTAGGCTCGATAGGAATCTATTAACTAAGTATTTAGCAGGCTGAGCAAAGGTAATATAAAGGCGTATACCTTCTTTTAGGGCCTTATTAGGACCCTAAAGGATAAACTCTCTAAGCAGGATATTAACCGCACTAATATATATATTATTATCCTATATATATAGAGATTATAGGAGATTATAGAAGGGAGACGCGGGGGAACGTCCGCTAGCTATTCCGAGTTATATAAGCAACTGCACTTAGGCTCTCTAGACCGCTTTTATAAGAATAGCTTATAACCCCCTAGGTCGATAGACTTAAGGGATCGCTACCTAGAGACCCTATCCTAGAACAACTACTCGGCGGACGCTCGCTCAACGCCTAGCGCTAGTAGTATATTTACTAACTCCCGGGGATCCTAATGCTATAACTATAAGAAGTATAGCTATATCTCCCCTAACTATACTAAACCCCGTGCATAGCTAACGGGTAGCAATTAGAACCTAAACCTAAGATAGGGCGGGATAAGCATAATTATAATACCTAGTATAACTAATACTAAAGACTTAGGAAACGAGTAGGCATAGATATAACCCCGAGGGGTATTATACTAGAAATTACCTCGGTTCTAGTAGGATAGATTATTAAGGGATAGGCGTTAGTACTCTAAGTATCTAGTGAAGTCGAACTAGAGGTTAATATAGATATCTGCATAGTAGTAAACGTTATATAAGAAGATCTTATCGAGAGGCTCTAGCTCAAGGAGGCTACTAGTATTATAGCCCCTAAATTAGTGGATTTCTAGGGAAGGCTTATACCTATAGGTAAGGTCTACTAGCTTATATTCTTCCTTATAGATAGTTAGGGTTACCTGCAGAAGATTCGCTATGCTTTTATTATAAGCCCTCGCCCCAAAGGAGCGGGAGATATCCTTCTATCTAACGACTTAATAGGATAGGAAGGCATTTATATAGATACCTGCGTATATATCTAGTTATATAAACCCCTCTCGCTTGCTAAGCTAGAGGTAATTATCCAAGAGATTATAGAGAATAGCTAATAGGCTTATATTATATATCTAATAAGTATTATAAGCTCTAATAAAAAGGATATAAAATCCTTAGGCGAAGACTTACTAGATAATAAGTAAGAGAAGAAGATTCTTAAGGAACTTTAAGACTTTGCTAATATTTTTAATAAGGAGAATATAAAGAAAGTTCTAAGGCTAAAGGGAGTAGTATACTATATCGAACTAAAACCTAGTAAGGAACCCCTATATAGACCTATATACCCTATATTAGTAGAATAGTTATAAACGCTCGCTAAGTATATCCGGGATATAGAGGCAGCAGGCTATATATACTACTTAACTAGCTCCGCGGGAGCACTAGTGCTATTCGTATCTAAGAAGGATAGAAGCCTACGACTATATATAGACTATAAGGGATTAAACGAAATCATAGTAAAGAACTATTATCCTCTACTACTAATTAGCAAGCTTCTAGATAGACTTGCTAGAGCAAAGTTTATCTCTAAGATTAACTTAAGCGAGGTATACTACTAAATTGCAATTAATAAAGCAGATAGGTAGAAAATAGCATTTAGAATATAATATAGGTACTTTAAGTATACTATAATGCTATTTAGGCTTATAAATACCCTAGCAACCTTTCAGGCATATATTCACTAAATACTCGCTAACCTTTTAGATACTTACTATATTATATACCTAGATAATACTCTAATCTACTTAGATATAAGGGAATAGCATACTAAGGACCTCTATACTATCATATGCTACTTAAGGGCTACTAAGCTATTTATAAAACTAAAGAAGTATAACTTCTACTAGATAGAAGTGGATTTTCTAGGGTTCTATATTACCTAAGATAGCATTAGGATAGACCTAGATAGAGTCTAAGCGGTTGCTAAATAGCTAGTGCTAAAGTCTTTTAGAGATATCTAAGTAATCCTTAGTTTTTATAACTTTTACTATAAGTTTATTATAAGATATTTTTATATCGCAGCCCCTATGAATAGCATACTTAAGGGAAGCTAGAATAGCATGAAGTTAGGAGCTTTCGCCTAGATAGGGGAGATATAGACTATATTCGAGATACTTCGGAGAGCATTTGCTAAAGCTCTAATACTAAGATATTATAACCTAATATTAGAAACCAGGGTTGAGACTAATATATCTACTTAAGCAGCATCTAGCATGCTTTTATAGAAGCATAGCATAGTTTAGTACCTAGTAGCCTTCTAGTTAAGGAAGCTCTTAGATATAGAGAGATACTAAGCTATAGGGTAATAGGAACTCCTTGCTATTATAGAAAGTTTAGATTACTAGGTGTAATACTTATAAGAACTCCCTAAGAAATTCGTAATACTTATAGATTATATAGCGCTAAAAGGAGTGCTCGCTACGCCTGCGCGGGATATTTGTAGAAGACTAGCGCGATAGGTTTACTACCTATTAGCATTAAACTTTGAAATCTAGCATAGGTTAGGGGTTACTAATCTAGCGGATAGACTATTATAACGCCCTAACTATATAGTAGAAGATGCTAAGGTAGATAATATACTTCCTACCCTTAGAAAGAAACTTAGGCTTATTAGCTAGCTTTTAGCGAATATTCACTAGTATATTACTAAGCTTAAAGGAACTATAGCTATTGCGAGAACTTATACCCGAGCTATCTAGCAAAGCATATAAGAACCTTGCTAGAGGGCTAGCTCTAAGGTTAAGGGATCCTCACCCTCGAGTTAGTACTACCCTATGATAGGTACTAATAAGCTATTATATATAAGTATGCATATTAGCGCTATTACCTATACGAAAGTATATATAGGTGCTATAACAACTGCTCTACGAGAGAATAGCAATAGGCCAGAGGACTTAGGGGGAGCTAGGGTTACTATACCGGAATAGTATATCCTACGTGCTATAATAAGGGAGCTTATTTAGGATAAAATAGCTTATATGCTATGACTAGGCGCAGATCTCGAATAGATAGTTAGAGGATTATAAGCTAAAGACCCCTTCTATAGAGATATTATAGCTAAGGTTCGCTAGAATACTAGGGAATACTAAGGATACCGAGTTAATAAGAATAATACCCTTTAGTTTAGAAGAAGACTTATTATCCCAGAAGAGGGATCCCTCTGCTATAAAATCCTGAAGAACTATTATAATATGCCTAGATTAGGGTATATAGGAGTAAATAAGATAGCTAAGCTAATCTTATAAAAGTTTTATTAGCTATATTTAATAGAGGACGTATAGCAATACGTCGCTAAGTGCCCGCGCTGCTAAGGGGCGCGCATACTACGGCATAAACTATATAGGCTACTATAAATACTAGAACTACTAGTATACCTATTCTAATAGATTTCTTTAGACTTCTTAACTAGCTTGCTAGAACGTTGCTAAGATAATAGAGTTACTTATAATATAATCCTAGTAATTATATATCAGATAACTAAAGTAGCACGGTTCTTAGCGATAACTAAGCAACTAGATGCTGCAGGTTTAGCGAGGATCCTATATTAAGAGATCGAGTGCTAATATAGCATGCTAGAAGTTATTATTAGTAACTGAGATAAACTAATTACTAGCTAGTTCTAGCGAGACTAGACCAAGGCCTGAGATATAGAAGGGCACATCTCTACTGCATAGCATCTATAGATAGATAGCTAGACCGAAAGAATATCCTAGACCCTAATAGCATATCTTATAAAGTTTAGCAAAGGCTTGCGCGACTAATAAGCAATATAATTAGTTAAAGCTGAATTTTCATATAATAATAGTAAATATGCTACTATTAGTATATCCCTATTTAAGGCCCTTATGGGATACTACCCTCGAATAGTTAACTACTACTTGCTAAATATGAAGATCAGGACCTAAGGGGTTAACAAAAGGCTTAAGAAGCTAATAGAGGTTTACTAAAGAATAGCCGAGACCTAGCGATATATAACTAAGATATAAGCTAAGAATGAAATACTAGAAGAAAAGCGTAATTATATTATATTAGAGATATTATAGGACTCTTAACGAAGAACTTCTATTTTATAAAGAGTTAGCGAAAGCTCGCCCTAAGATTTATTCCTATATTAGTTATAGAAGTTATAAGCTCTAATACCTATAGAGTATAACTCCTAGAGAAGTATAGTAGAGCATATAATATCTTCTCTATTGCTCTACTTAAGCTATAGTATAGCTAAAAGCTTACTAAGGGGAGGCTCCTAGACCTTAAAGAAGACCCTGAGGAATAGGAAGTCGAGGATATTATATTATAGAGGGAAGCGCTAATAGGCCCCCTATATTTAGTTAAGTAGAAAGGCTAGCTAGTAGAGTATAATACCTAGGAGCCTGAAGTATGCTTAGCAAACGCTTTGCAAATCCTCGCTAGATTTAAGAAATAGTAGCGCAAGTTATATTATAAGTAGGATAACGAGTAGTATAGATCAATAAGAAAAGTTAATTAACTATAAGATAGCTGAAACGCTAAAGAGAAGACCCCCCCCCTATAAACGCAATGTAAACCCTGTGGGTATCTAACCTTATATTACTATATAAGTCTACTGCACCTTCGCCGAAGTTCCGATAGCACTACTACTTATTATTATTATTATCACCCTCGTTATTATTATTATTATCCTCGCTCTCCTCCTTAGAGCTATCGCTAGTAATACTGCTATTACTACTCTAACTATCGCTCTCTATAGTATTATTAGAGTCGCTATCCTCTATAGCTAAGGACTTATCCTCCTCGCTATTATAAACCTAGTATTACTAAGCTATTACTAAGGCGTTGCTAACCTTCTTCTAAGAATTTAGTTAGGGTGCGGGACTATTACTAATAACTTTAAAAATAGCAATAGGAGCTTAGTAGTAAGTATTATAAAGCATACGGGAACCTTAGACCTTCGAAGGCTCCTATAAAAGAAGCGTAGATATATAGGTATTACTCTTTAGAAGCTATATTATTAGAATATTAGCAAGCTTATTAAGAAAGGTAGCCTATTTGAAGATATAGGTCTTATTATATAAGTAAATAGGGAGAGTATTATCGAGCTATATTATAATCTCCTTAACTAAAACCTTATCCTTAGCCTAGCGAGCTACCTATAAATATACATTAGATCGATGTCACAGTCTTCCTACTAGCCTGGGGCTACAGTAGGGGTCGCTAAGACTGCGAGTAAAATAAGGAAAAGAGCAATATAAGCGTGAATAATAATAAATAGTGCAATAGATAATCATAGGTATATCGTAATATATTCTATAATAGCTAAGCCTTCTAAGCTTATCTGCTAGAAGTCTCCTACTTAAAGGATAGGTATTAAGCCTAACCGTAGTTATATGGAATACTATATAATAGCTAACTATATTACTAAAAGGCGTATAATATATACCCCCTTTTTAAAAAGCAATTATCCCGATTGCTATCTCTATCGATCTAGGATATATATACTTAATATTCCCTTCTCTCCTTCTTTATATCCTAATCGCTAGAAATTACTATAGTATTATTAATTAGGCGTCGCGCTAGCAGAGGAGTATATCGAACTTAGATATCTGCTAGCGCTTAGCAGCGCTATTATTACTAGTATTACTAGGCGCGGGTCGCTTATTACTAGTGCGCTAGAGACCCTCGATTATAGTATAGAGGTTTGCGATCTTAGTGCAAAGACCTGCAATCTCCTTAGTCTTAACTATATTAATAGCTATATAAATCTTATTAGTAACCGCTTGCTTAGACGCGCTATCGTTCTCAAGTTTAGCGAGATGCTCACTAATAGCATTAATATTCATAATATCCACGTTAGCTATATTAGTCTCCATAGTATTGAAGCGAGGAAGGATTTCCTATCAGATGCTATTAATAATAGTATTAACGTTACCCTTAGCCTTATTAGCGAGGTCTTTTGCGTTTTTAGCATCCTTATAGGCTAATAGGTCTATAGTAGTAATATTATTAATATTAACGAGCAGGGCGATAGAAAGGAGGTTAATATAGTTTATTATAATAAGGTTACTAGCAATAATTCTATTAGTATAACTATAGGTATTGCAAAAGTATATAGCGAGGACCTGGGTATAACTAGGGAGAAGCTCGCTATAGGCGTTATTATTAATATATATATTATATACTCGCTTGAGGGTATCCTAGATATATCTAACGTAGAGGTTAGAAGATATGTTCTCAGAAGGCTCGATATTATTAAGGATTTTTTCGATCTCCTCGACGAGGACTGCATTAAGGTAGTATAAAAAGGTATTATTAATGCAAGTCTTCGCCTCATCGATCTACTAGCGCTAGGCTATAGGGCTAGGGCAGCCCTTCTTAGGAGTCTTGCGAGGGGTAGTAGCTATAGTTTTAACTAAGGTAAGCTCCTCGACGTTAATAGTAGTACTAGTAATAACATAGACTAGCTTAGTAGCCTAGGTATCGTTATTCTAAACTTTATTATCATTATTATTAATAACCTCCTTGCATTAGGTCTTAGCATCTATAGCGAAGAAGTTCTTCTTAGCTGCCTATTTACCCTTCTTGCAGTCCTTATAGGACTTCTTCTTCTTAGTAGCAGACTTATAAGTCTTAACTAGAGTGCTAAGGTTAATACTATAGTTACTAACTTAGTTATTACTACCTTAGTTATTACTACCTTAGCGTAGGGAGATAGGGTTAAGCACCTCGTTATTCTAGGGGTTAGCACCCTCATCTTAGCTACTACTATTATTAGATAGGTGAGAGGATAGGACCTCGTGGTTATTAGTAACTTCCTTGCCTTTAGAAGCTATTATTATAGTAGTATTAGTTAGGCTAGCATTTAGGAGGCTATATTTAGCGGGTTAGGATAATATTATTACTTATTATAGGAGGTCTATCGGGTAATAACTAGCATATAGGAGAGAAGTAAATAAATAAAAAGTATAGATATACCTAAATAAAAGTAGGCAGGTATAGTAAATAGAAAGGAAGGTATAGAAGGAGAGAAAAAAAAACTTTTATAATAAGGGTTAGTAAGGAAAGTATATAAAAGTTAGCACCCTCTGCTCCTTCCTATTTATTTCGATATAAGATAGAGAGATCGAGGGAAGAGTATTTAATTATAAAAAATAGTAATAACAAAGGGAAAATTTGCAATCCTAATATTAATTCAGGGTATATATATTTATCCTATTAAAAGGATAGGAAAACTATTTAGTTATATACGAGGTATACGCCTTCTTATAGCTCTTTTAATATCCTAGTTAAGGGGGAATTTAGTATTATACTCGTTAATAAGATCGTTTGCATTAGGTAATAGGGAGTCTCTTTATTCCTAGGTGTCGTCTTTTGCTATAAAGCCTTTCTACCGGATGAGGTATTTAATAATAGGTTCGCAACTCCTCTATAAGACTCTTTATTTAATAATATAGTTAAGTTCCTACTCCTTACTACTATTAACTTTAATAGGCTTTAGTAGCGGAGTCTCGTAGTTAAATAGGTCTTCTCCCTAGGCTAGCTTATATAGCTAGGCTATAGAGAGGATTAGGTGAACCCGCTAGTGCTTAGGAATATCCACCTCATAGGCGAGAGGACTAACGATATGCTTGATTTAGAAGGGTCCTATTTATCTAGAGGTCTATTTACTATTATATTATCCTAGTAAGTAGAATCCTTTTCTAAGTCGTATCTAGACTTTATCCCCTTTATTAAAAGTTATATTAGTATAGTAGTTATTATATCTCTCCTTATGCAAGGCGTTTACTATATTAATAAGTAGTAGTACCTCCTTCTAATATATCTCCCTAAGGATAGTAAGGCTCTTAGTCGGGGCGCTCGTTTGCATAACTATATTGAGGATACTTCGTAGCTTAAATCCGAGCATAACCTCGTTTAGTAATTATCTAATTATAGCAGATAGGGAGTTATTAAGATTATGCTATAGGGTAGGTTATATATCGGTCCACGGTATATTAGAGGATTCAGATATATAGAACTATATCGCGATTTCAGCAGTCTGGTTTATTCTTTCGCTCTACCTATCTATCTAGGGGTAGTATGCTATTAAGAGGAGGAGCCTGATATTAAGGGCATTAAATATCGCATGCTATACTATAGAGATCAACTTAGGATCCCTATTGCTAATAATATAATATAGAATTCCCTAGTCTAAGAGGAAAAATGCGCAGAGTAGGACTATTACTTACTCTTTTGCTCTATAGGTTGAATATCCTACTAGAAGGATTACCTTCTTTGAGAATTTATATATTACTATTACTAACGTATCTAACTCCGGGAAACCTAGCAGGGTATAGGGACTTCTATAGGATAGCACCTTAGGCATATCAGTAACGAAGTCTATAGTAATAGTATTATAAGGGATATCCACGACGGGGATAGGTTATAGCTATCCTAGTAGCCTTTAGCGGTCGATTTAGTTCTCTTTATACTAGTTATAGTAGGCGATATATCGTTATATAAGCAACTTCTTATTGTGAAACTGAAAAGTCGATATTTCTGCTATTATATAGTCCGCGCTAAAGTAGTGTTTTTTATTATAACTAAGGCGGAGAATCGCAAGTACTAACTTATGCGGGATATAGAGTCTCTAGGTGCTAGTAGTAGCTATGTAAAGGATAAGCCCTTCTAGCGATAGACTCTAAGGAGTTATTTAATAGCGTTTTAAAGCTCTTCTAGTAGCTCTAGCGCTATTTTCCTTAGTAATAGCGTTAAATAGTAACTACTACTTACCCGGTTCCTTCTGCTAGGATCGGAGTTATTTGAGAATTTTGCTATACCTCATATTATTAGTATAATTATCTATAATCTTAGCGATGAAGTCCTCTGAAATACTTATAGTTATCTCCCCTATTGCTCCGTAGGCTTATGATTTCTTAGCTAACTAGTTAACTATGCTTATAAATCCTGCGTTGTCGTTATTATTACTATAGGTTATTTCTGCGAGAACGTCGCTATCCTCAAACCTATTAGCTCATCCTGAGGCTATAAGCAATAGCAGGCGCGAGAGGGCGTCGGGGATAATATTAAGCTTCCCTAGTATATAGGTAATATTAAGGTTAAATTGCAATAGGTAGTTCGCAGCGCTCGCAAGCTATAGGTTAGCCTTATTAAGGTCTATAGTCTATAGCGAGGTATATATAAGAATTCCCTTTATAGCTGCATAATCTATAAGAATTTATATAGGGTGCTTATTCGATTGCACGAGCTTGCGGAGCTTCTTTATAGCTTATATTACTACTACTACCTCTACCTCTATAGTAAAGTATTGCTTTTCTAAGGATAATATAACCTTAGATAGAAAACGCACTAGTTAGACGTAGATTGGCACGATATCTTTGCTAGGTATATTAGTACTATTCTATAGGATATCTAGTTAGAATACTATAAGCCTAAAGCTACCTTTGCAGGCATTAACCTTAAAAAATATAAGCTTATTTAGGTTATAGTAATATCCTATAACCTAGTTATAGAGATTCTCCTAGAGGGCGTTCTACGCCTCTTGCTCGCTTTATATTAGCTTAAATAACACCTTTTAGACCCTCTTTATTCGGACTGCTTTTAATAGACCGTTAGGAAGTATGTTTTTATTATAGAGTTTCGTAGTAAGATAGGTCTTTCTATCCTATAGTAGTATTATAATAATATTATACTAGGGTATATTATATTATAGCTATCTAGCTATTCCGAGGTATCTCTCGATATTATAGAGAGTTTTCGGGAAGCAGAGGGTCTTAAAAGCTGCGATTCTATCCTCTATTTATTTAATACTATTAGTATTTATAATATAGCTAAGGAGTCTTACTTTAGGAAACCCTGCAAAGGACTTCTTAGGTCTAATATAAAGGCAGTTATTCTCGAAGAGCTTGAGAATAATATCGATATGCTGGAGATAGTCCTCGTTATTATTGCTAAAAATAATAATATTATTAATATATGCTCGAGCAAAGTGCTAGTAGTTATGCAGGAGGCGATCTATAAAATGCTAGGCGTAGGCTAGCGAGTTCTTAAATCCTATGAGGATAACGTTAGAAACCTCGATACTACGGGGACTTATTACTACTATCCTATTATAATATCTTAAGTAGATTAGTAGTTAGTAGAAGAACCTAGTAGCGTTAAATATTATTATATATTTCTTCCTTCTGAGGGTATCTATTATATCGTCTTAGTTAGGAAGCGGGTATATATCTAGGATAGTGATTCGGTTAAGAGGGCGGAGGTTAATAATAACCCTGCTTTTTTTTATACTATTAACTACTCGCTATATTATAAAGAGCGGATAGATAACTAGGATTAGCCTATCACCCTATACTATCTTACCGTCGGTATGCATCTTGCTATAGATATTCTTAATAACTTCGAGGTCTTTAGCGCTAAGGGGGTAAGGCTTCACTATAGCCTTCTGGTTTTGCCACCCTTTAACGAGCTTAATATATATATATTAATCATCCGGCATAGGTATAATCCCCTTATTGCAATACACGTCTCGGTTATCGAGGATTTCCTTAAGTCTACTAGCGAAAACCGCATCCTAATTATAGATCTTAACTTTATCTTTATTATATATAACTAGGATATCTTTTAGCTTAGATATTCTATAAGATAGAATATTATCCGCTCGATAAGGCAGTCCTAGGCTAGATTTAGTAAGCGGGGTTATAAACCACGCGCTAGCTACTATATTACTCATAGCCCTATCGAATTCAGATTGCGAGAACTAGTATGAGTTTGATTCTCTTCTTATAAGGGTAATAATATCTACGTAATTAATAAGGTTAGTAGTCTCCTCTATTTCTATTAGAATAATATAGCCTAGCTGCTATCCTCTTAGGATTATTATTAGCCTATTTATTATATTTTGCATAAGAATAAGCTTAGGGTTAGGTGCTATAACTATTATATTAACTATGCCTATATAACTAGATTGAAACTGCTAAGTATTAGAGCCTTGCTAGCTTAACTTAGGGAGGTCGATAAAGCTAGTAATAATAAATACATCGCTCTGCAGGGGAATAACTATAGTATAGGCGTTATTAACTCGTCTAGTTACTAGATGCTATCTCCTGAATTAAACTAGATACTATATTCCATATACTAAGCAGAACTTAACTATACCCTTATTAAAGTCTATAACTAGTCCGTGATCTTTATAGAACGGTGTTCCTAGCAGAAGGTTCGCTCCGAGGGTGTTTATAACTCTAGCTATAATAATAATATAGCTATAGATCTCCACGTCGCTAATAGTACCTAGGATATAGAAGTCGAATATAACCTGCTCTATTATATAAAAGGTTAAGTCTATTGCATTTATCTTCTATAGTTCTATTATTTGAAATATAGGATTTCGCATAAAGCATAGCACCTAATTCCTATCGACTAGAGTTATTGAGGTGCCTATATTAATATAGACTTCCTCTAGGCTAGCTATATTATCGCTTTTTATATTAAGGTAGAGATATATCCATTTAGCTAGTATTATTTATTTCACTAGTTTTACCTAAGTATTAATAATTTGGTTTTTCTTAAGTAATACCTGCACGTTATTCGCTAGGGGAATTATAACGAGGCTTGCGAAATTTACTATATTATTAACGTAGTATATAGTGGAGTCTGGAACCGAAGTAGTTAGGGAGATCGCTAGCAGGCTTCTCGCTATAACTACGACGTCCGTCGTCTAGCCTGCTATTTCCTCTTTGCGCGGTTGCTCTAATATGGCAGCTGAATCGTAGGGGACTTCCTATATATCTAGCAGGATATAGCTGCTATTAACGAGGTTATTAATATTATAGTCGTCGTTATAATCCTCTTATATATAATAAGCATCTGAGTTAGTCTAGCCTAGTCTATTATATTTTATATAACGTCGAAAACCCGGGTTTTTCCGTAGCTAGTTCTATAGGCAGCGATCTTTCTAGTTTTAATAGTTATTAGAGCGCTAGAAGCGTTGCTAAGGTTAATAACGTTATTAGGGTTGCAGATTATTATAATTATCCTATTAGAAGTCTCGGGTAGTCTATTATCCCTTGTTATTAGTCTATATTACGTCATCGGATTCTTCTGATATATAATTAATGCTAATTAGCGCCTAGAGTCTGCGCTAAACTGCCTTGCGTTTTTTCTTAGCTATATTAAGGTAATCCTCGAGAGTATTACTAGTAGTTAGTTTATCTAGGAATTGCTAAAGCTCTAGGTTAATTATATTATAGAAGATTATTAATAGCTAACTAACTATAGACGTTAGTCCTATCTATGCTCTGCTATATTTTAAATAGTTCTAGGTAAAGTTATAAATATCTTTATCTCCCTTAAGGTCTTCTATAGTAAACCTATATATAGCGATCTATTAGATAGACTCCTATTAGGTTAGCATAAAGCGTCTCCTAATAGCGTTGCATAGGGCGTGATATCCCGCGTAGAGGTAGTTCTATTATTTAATTAGCCTGAGTTAGTATTTCTACTAGCTAAGTACTTTTCCTAATAATAGAGAGCTCTAATTCTATATAATCTCTAAAGCTATAGCTAAGCTAGTAGTTTTAGCATCTAGGCTAGAGATCTATAGATCTATCTCCTTATAGCATAGAATATCCTAGTTATAAAAGATAGGCTTTATATTATACTTCTTCTTAATATCTAGCTAAAAAATACTATACTATTAGGTAAATCTACCTTCCTATCGAGTTCCCGCGGGCTATAGCACCCTAGTATTAGCCTCGAGCTAGCTAAATACTCGAAGGAGTAAAGCCTCGAGACCCTAGGCTAGCAGCTCTAGGTAGGGCCCCTAGGATAATAGTAAAAATATTAGTAGTAGCGCTAAATTCTACTATAGTAGCTAGGTCCTCCCTGCTAATATATCCTATTTTAGCAGACCTATAGTAGTATTATAAAGAATTTGCAGTATTTTATGGATTTTTTGCTCTAATAGTCCTGCGATAGTATCTTTTAGCGCTATAACTTATAGTTCGGGGTTTTTTCTACTCCTATTATAAATATTATCTATTATAGCTCTTGCCTTAATAGGAGGTCCTAGGGGTTTAATATCTAACTAGCTAGACTAAATAGGAGTTATAACTCTTTCATCTCTAGGGGGCAGAAGGGTGATTCTCTCGCTAGCTCTATAAAGGCTTTCTTCTCTAGATAGGGGTATAAAAAGTGCTACTATTGCTAGAGTATCCCTTATAGCTATAATCGTGTTAATAACGCTAATTAATATAGTTATATAGTTATTAGGCTCGAGTATCTAGTAATAGCATAGATTAGCTTTTGCCTTCTAGCCTATATTAATAATATCTATATAGGGTATATAGTTATTATCCTATTCGAGAGAAGCGAGGTTCGCTATCTAGTTGCAAAATCGTTCGCTAAGGCTAAGGGTAAAGTTATAGTCCTCATAAGCCTGCTAGAAACTATAGAGCCTATAAGCCTCGTTATAATATCTAATTCTAGCTATATCTCCTGCGTTATAATATTCCTCTATAAGAGAGGGATTATTATGCTAATTTAGTATTAAATTCGAATAGTTAGCTATATAAGTTAATAGTTAAGACCTCTATCTCTTTAACTTCTTTAACTTCCTTCCTTTTAGTATATAAATGCTTTTAGGAGGGGGTTTTGAGGTTAAGTCTAAGTCCTCTACCTCATTATAAGTCTTCGTAGTATAAGGGAGGTCTTAGATAAGGAAAAAAGAATAGGTCGTGCTACTAGATATTATAGTCTTCCTACTAGCCTAGGGCTATAGTAGGGGTCGCTAAGACTGCAAGTAAAACAAGGAAAAGAGCAATATAAGCGTGAATAATAATAAATAGTATAATAGATAATTATAGGTATATCGTAATATATTCTATAATAGCCGAGCCTTCTAAGCTTATCTACTAGAAGTCTCCTACTTAAAGGATAGGCGT
Source organism: Colletotrichum sansevieriae (assembly GCA_026260285.1). Classification (NCBI taxonomy): domain Eukaryota; kingdom Fungi; phylum Ascomycota; class Sordariomycetes; order Glomerellales; family Glomerellaceae; genus Colletotrichum; species Colletotrichum sansevieriae. The sequence continues at coordinate 91,461 of JAOQIF010000128.1, forward strand.
TGAGCCCAACCGTGGTCACGTGGAATACCACGTGATGGCCGACTATATCACCAAAAGGCGTGTGACAATCGACAAAAGGGTAAGACTAACTATAAGATAAAACCTACCTTAAGTAAAACCTATAGATATGCCTAGGTATATAAAGCTATACTCTCCTCGACACCTATAGAGAGGAGTTAGTTCTTATAGTTCTTAGAACTAGGCTTAAGACTAGCAGGGTTTACTAACTAGTTATAGAGGCGTTAGAGAAGCTCCTGCCCTTATTTTATAGCTATAAAGATATAGAAGATCTCGCGCTACTAATACTAGCTAGTAGCGATCGTATAGATATAACGCTTAACCTAGTTCTAATAGAAACGAGTAGTACTAATAAGATAAGTAGGAATCTAGAAGTAGGAAAAGTTAGCCTATATCTCCCCCGAATAACCGCTAAACTCACCCTATAGCACTTCATACTATAAACCTGGTATAACTTATATATATAATTACTATTATATCAATAGGCGCAAACGACCTAGGCATTTTTAGGGAGCTATAGCGCATAGCTAATACAGGGTTTGCTACTACCCGCCTGATTATGCTAACGGTTGCTACTGCTAAGTTTAGCCTTAGTAGGGCTATACTTAGCGAGGAGTCGGCTAATAAGGCTCTTAGTGCTTATGATATTTGAGGAAGTATTAAAAGATAGGAAGGGTCTATAAAGGCTTAATAAAGGGCTTAGATAACATAAAAGTAGTTATTAAATAATATAATATAATTGCTAGGGAAAAGAACTAACCCTAGGGCGGGAAAAAGCGATTATTTTATAAATAACTAAAGAGACCTCGCTAAACTATTACAAAGGCAGACGCAACTTTAGATAGCAAAGAATAGTAGTTACTCACTATAGCAGGTGCTATCTACTAGGAGATAGATATAGTGAATTAGTAGCAATAGTTGCTATCCGACCTACTTAACGGCCTCGTAATACGCCCGTTTAAAAGGGGGATAATAGGATAAAAAACGAAGTTATTATAAGGGCATAGTATAAGAAAGTGCTCGCTAGATAAAGGGCGAATAGCGGGAGAATAAAAACGAAGTTACTATAAGGATAACTACCCTCTTTTAAAAGGAAATAATAGGATCCCTTTAGAATAGCCCGGATAGAGAGCATAAAAAGGCCTAAAAGGAGAGGAACTATAAGGAACGGGACTATAGGCTTAGCTATTATATCTATAACTCTAAGGGCCCTACTATCTTTTAGCAAATACTTAGCAAATAGTTACCACGCCGGATAATAATAGCAATAAGTAAAGGACTAGGACCTACCCCGGACAGCTTAGAAGGATAATAATAGAGGGCTAACCTATAACACCCGATCTTATAGTAAGGACTACTATAATTAGAAGGGGGATAATTATAAGGGACTGGATATATAGACCGGAGAAGCCGGAGATGCTTCGGCTAGTATAGGCCGAAGGGATAGAGAGGCTTATAGGTCTAGGGCATAGAACCCTTATAATAAAGACCTAGCGAATACTTGCTAAAGGCTAGAAATGAAGGATCTTAGAGGAAGCAAAAGTAGCGTAATAATACGGAACCTACCTTTTGGGTGCTTCTGCTATTAGTTTGACCTGACCGTGGCTCTTAGCCCCTCGATACCTTTACAAATTTATTTAGTAGCGAGAGACTATACTTTAGTAGAGGTTACCGTAAAAGGAACTAACTAATAGGTACTAATAAGCGAGTATTTATAGTATTTAATATTTAGTGGTAAGGCTTTAAGCTTAATATTACCTATAAGCAAGAGTTAATCGCGTAGGTTATATATACTATATAATAGAGGACTAAATCTAAGCTCTAGTATTATAGGCTAGGGTACCTAGGCTTTAGAGAGATAAAGAAGACTATTAAGATAATAAAGAGATATATATTAACCCCTAGGTTAGTAGTCTTATAGCTATATAAGATATATAATATCTTAAAAAGTCTATAATACTCTCTATATACCTAGGCGCTATATAGAGAGGGTAAGAGATATTCTTTATATAAATCTTAGAGAGGTAAAGCTAGCAAAGTATATTAGATACTTTTTATTAGTTATAGATTATGAAATATACTCTGAATGATTATCTTTATAAATGTGAAGAGTATGCTAGCGCGCTGATTATAACTATATCTCTAAGGATAGAAGAACGCCTTTAATATTACAATAAAGGTTATCTATAACGTAGTTAATAAGCGGGCTAAGTACCTAACTGCGACTATACTATCTTCTATCTTATAATCTATGCGATACTATAATAAAATAGGAATATTATAGACTAAAGAAGCTTAATTAAACCTAGCGATCTAAACTATTAATTAAACCCTAAATCTTAGTATTTAAGTAGTAGCTAGAATCTATTTAATCCCTCTTAGGACCTTAGGTACCTAATTAAAAGGTATACTTATATAATAAGATGCTACATTAAACTCGCGAAAGCTCATTTTATTAGAAGGAGAAGCTAGTTAAGTATATTCTTGACCTAGATTCCTAATTATTTTCTCCTTATATTAGTAGTATAGAAGATATAGCTAATTAACTACTTACTAACTATAATATACCCCTAGTTAGGAAGCGCTAGACTTCGAATTTTATTAAGCAATAAATATAGTTATAGATATGCTTTTTTTATAATCATAACTATAAGAGGGGTAAATATAAAGATATAGATATAATAAATATATAGTTTCACTTTATAGTAAATATAGTTAAAGATATAGTATTATAGACTTAGATATTTATAACTTTAATAAGACTAGGTTTCAAATAAGCTAGGCTGCGTTTAGAATAGTTATAATAAGAGCTAAAAGGCTTTTAAATATAAAGGTAATATAGCTTAGTAATTATAAATAAGTTATAGTTGTTTAAGCTATTATTTTATTAAGCTATAGCATTCTACCTTATATTATCATTATAAGCTAATATTACCTCTCTATTTAGTATATTAAATCTAGTCTCCTATGTAACTAGGAAATCATAATATCTAGACATAGATAAATAAGAAACAAAAAGGCCTAGATTAGCTCTAGTGTTTTAATTGATATATAAAACCATATATAAGTAGTAGCTATTATTTCCTTGTTATTAATATATATAAAACGTATTATATAACTAACTATAAGATATACTTTAGGGAAAATAATATTATTATACTCTATATACTAGCCTATTTATCTTATCTACTTTAGCCCTTAGATATGAAGTATTTTAAGCTACTAAAGAAGGCTTATAGCTAAGAAATTAAGAAAAGGGTATAATAGGGTAATACTTATACTATAAAAGACGATTTCTTTTCTATATTATATAGAGTATTTATATGAATAATTATAAAACGAAATATCTAGGCATAATTCAGAGGGGCTAGGCTTATATCTTTAAGTATAGAGAGTAAATTAATTAAGCTGAATATAAAGCTATCTACTCTAATACCTCTAGGATTCCTATTAATAATACGCTTAGCTTAAACGTCCTAGATATCAAATAATCTAATTAAGATATCCTCTTAATCTAAACTTATTAAATAAGATATCTCTTATTATTAGAATAGCTCTCTAATTTTAGTTATTGAAGCTGTAGAGTATTTATTAAAAGAATTATAGGGATTTAGATATTAGATTATCTTACCAAGATCTCAGAATAAAATCCTTTAAGAAGAGAATAACCTACTTAGCTAATACTAAAAGACTAAAAAGAATAAACCTTAAATAAAGAGGGAGTTTCATTATAACTAAAGTAGAGGAAATTTAGTTATAAAAAGAGGTAATAACTTAGATTAAGGAGGATATATAATAAGTATATCAATTTATTAAAGCAACATCTAATAAAGAGGTTTCTAAGTAGTTTTAATTAAGATATCTTTGTTAGTACTAACTATTAGTTATAAATACAATATAGTTATAGCTAGGTAAATAGCTCGCCTATTAACTACGTTAGCTATTATAATATCAAGAGTCCTATTATAATAAGTTTTATTATCTAAGCATAGTAATATAAATCCTACTTATTAGAGGATCTCTTATAACTTCTTCTCTTACTACCTCCCGCCCTATTATAACCCATATAGAGCTCTATAGAGTTTAATAACCTATTCCTAATCTACTTTATACTTATATAAACTTACTAACTAATTATATTATAGGTTTATAAAGAACCCCTTAATTAATGAGAAAGGTATTATATATACTACCTTCTCTAGCTCTCTATTTTAGTATATATTAATAAAGTCCTATTGCTATATAGGATACTCCTTCCTATACATATACGCTAGTAGGATCCACTATAGTACTATTTATAATATTAACATATATATCTAGGTAAAGGTATACCGCGAGACTTATAAGAAGCCTCTTATTATAATCCGCGCCTTATGCTTAATAAGTATACTATAGGCCTTCTTATACTTCTATACTTATTTAGCTAATATATAGAGGTCTTTTAGATTCTCCTACTTATAAATAAACCATGAAACCCCCTTCTTAACTAAGGTATATGTCTTATTAAACGATACCTCTACTTATAACTTCTAGTTATTTATAGGTTTATTCTATGCTTTTATAATAGTTATTATGTCTAGGTAAGGCTATAGAGATATTTCCAATCCGACTCCAAGGGGGTCTAAAAGATCTTATAGGAGATATTTAGTAGCTCGGAAGGTAGCTGGGAAGACCCGGATATTAGGGCGCGATAATATTCGAGGGAATTCTCAATACATCTAGCATAATATATTATAAAAGCTTATAGATTTAAGCATAAGGTGATAATCTTAAGAGATCTTTAATGGAATAAATTGATTGATAAATCGTTGACATTGTTGGTATTGTTCCTAAGTTATAAATCATACCCTTATGAAGTGAGGGGAAAGACATTCTGAAGCATAGCTGCTAAATAGCTAATTACTAAGCTTATTTAGCAAAATCGTGCTCGGATCACTAAGTGGTCTGTGTACGATTTTTATATATAGCTGTAAATATTAGGATTATAAATATATATGTATAAGGTTATTAGTATTATTGGAATTTATATAGATTTCTAAAGTATTTATTTCTCTAAAGGAAATATTGTTATAATTATTCTTTTATGTTTTATAGTTATTAGAGTATTATCGAAGAGATAGTATATAGATATCTAACTATATAGATTATAGTTATTTATTAAAGTTTACTTATAGTTTATAGAGATAGAATGGAAACTATTAAGTTATGCCTTTATTATTCTTATAGGGTCTTATATAAACGCTACAGTATAAGTCATTTCTCCTATAGAGAGTTAGTTTCTCTAATTTATAAATATACTCTCTATATCTACTCTATAATATTATATATATAGTAGTATAACTACGAGCCCTATCTAGGTATTAATATCCGCTAGCGCTCCGCTAGCTCTATTATAGGTTTATAAAATATAATATTAGAGCGGATAATAATTTTATCCCGCTCTAGTACTTATATTCTATATACTTAGTCTCTATCATAACTAATAAAGACACCCTTCTTAACTTATATAGTAATCTTCTCGCTCGTTACTTTTACCTTACGATTAATATAAGTGAAATATTTATTTCTAAAAATCCTTAGCTAACTTATAATAAGTATATAGTATCCTCCTAAGGTTAATAATTCGTTATAGAGCGCTTAAATAAGTATTTTACCAAGTATTATTATAATAACGGAGCGGTTAATAATATAGATTATTAATATAAGTAGAAATAGCTATAGCCCTACCAAGACCTCGAGGTTAATACTTAAAGAATATACCTTATGTAGTATAATCCAGATCCCGCGCTCTATAATACTATTCTATTTTTAAATATATAGAACACTACCTTTATCCCGTTATCTTATAATATAGCTTCAATGTAAGTTACTATAAACTCCCCCGTATTATTTATAACATAGTTAATAAGCGAGCTACCTACCTAACTATAACTATAGGATATTCGTAACAAATATATAATACCTAGGAAGTTAATTAAATTTAAACTGCTTAGAAAGCTCTTTATTAGATATTTCTTTAATAAACTAACATATTTATATATTATAACTAGGATTCCTATAGATATTATATTACTATTAACCTTCCTTAATCCTTAGTAAGTAATTACTATTTTAATATATTTCCTCCTTAATCTAACTTATTATCTCTTTTAATAAATAAATATCCTCTATTTCAGTTATAATACGACTCCCTCCTTATCTAAGCTAGGCTTTTTTAGCTCTCTAGTATTAGCTAAATCAGCTATTCTCCTCCTAAGGAACTTTATTTTTAGACCTTAATAGGGTAACCTAATACATAAATCTCTATACTCCTTTTAATAAATACTCTATAGCTTTAATAATTTATGTCAGAGGAATATTCTAATAATAAGAGATCCTCTTTTTAATAAGTTTAAATTAGGAAGCTAATTTAGTTAGGTTATTTAACATCTAGGAAGTCTAAACTAAGGGTATTATTAATAAGGACCCTAGAGGTATTAGAGTATATAACTTTAAATTAAGCTTAGATAATATACTCTCTATACTTAAATATATACGCCTAGCCCCTCTAAATCTTCCTTAGATATTTTTTTTCTATACTTACTTATATAAATACTCTATAAAAAATAAGGAAGAAGACCTCCTTTATAATATAGGTATTACCTTGTTATATCTTTTCCTTAATTTCTTAGCTATAAGCCTTCTTTAGTAACTTAAAATACCTAATATCTAAGGGCTAAAGTAGATAAGATAAATAAGCTAGTATATAGAGTATAATAATATTATTTTCCTTATAATATATCTCAAAGTTAGTAGCATAGTAACTTTTATACTTATTAATAATAAGGAGGTAATAACTACTACTTATATCTGGTTCTATATACTAATTCAAGTACTAGAGCTAATCTAGGCCTCTTTTATTTATTAACTATCCAGTTTGAGATATTATAATAACCTAGTTATAAAGGACACTGGATTTAGTATACTAGGTAGACAGGTAATATTAGCCTGTGATAATAATATATAGTAGGATACTAGAGCCTAACGAGCTAATAGCCTAAATAACTATAACCCATATATAATTACTAGGCTATATTATTTTAATATTTAAACGCCTTTCTATGCTTATAATAACTGTCCTAGTTATAATCTAGCTTATTATAAAGCTAGTCTTATTGAAGTTATACATATAAGACTCTATAATACTATATTTTATAATTATATTTATTATAAAGCGAACCTCGTATTTAATATATCTGAATCTTTATATCAGGCCCTCTTATAATTATACTTAAAAAAAGCGCGTCTAGAGCTATAGGTATTACTTAATAAGGCTTAGAATCTAGCGCTTTTTAACTAATAACATATTATAGTTAACGCGTAGTTGATTAGCTATATCTTCTATACTATTAATACAGGGAGGAAACGATTAGGAATCTAGATTAGGAATATACTTAACTCGCTTCTCTTCTTTAAGTATAGTTAAATGTTATAGATTAGGTATTGTAACGGATTATAATAAGATTCCTTTAATTTATATACTAGGGGTTAAGCGAGGGATAGAGTAGATCTTTATAGTAGCTTAGATACTAAGATTAAAGGTTTTTTAGATAGCTTAAAGAGCTAGAGTTAATTAAGTATTATTTCTTTATAATATCATTATAGCGTTATAATATTATTTAAGTTAAGTGGTAGAATATAAGTTAAACGCAGTCGGGTAGCTAGCTGGCTTATTAACCACGTTATATATATCAATAATATTCTGGTATACAGATTAAAAGTAGCTCTTAGCGCTATTTATAAGTATATATGTAATAAGGTCGAGGTTAATAACCTCGGGGTACCTAATAACTTCCTTAGTATATAACTTACTCTTAATAAGAAGTAGTAAAATATTATTATTAGTTAGGATAAAGATTTAATTAATATAATAAGGTTATTTAAAGTAAAGGTTAGGTTTATAAATACGCCTATTAATATAGGGTTGCTTAACTTTATAATGCCTAGCGTAGATATTACGCTAGACCTAGAACTCTAAGTATAGTACTGGAGATTGCTTAGTAAAGGTAGCTTTAGAGCACTTATAGTATAGCTAGATCTCTCCTTCAATATGGAGCTATAAGCGCGCTTCTCCTATTACCTAATTATACTATATAAGAAGGGTATAGAGCGCTTAAAATAATATGTTAATATAAACCTCTCTCTAATCATAATTTATAATAATAAATATAGGGATAGAGACTTAAATAAATAGGGTCTATATAGCTATATATCACGAGCCAGGAACAGATTGCAGGAAAAGGGGCTCATCGGACTACTATAGGGAAGTCTGTAGAAGGGGAACACCAGGTAGCCCTCGGTTAACGGGCTATCCTAGGGAAGTCTATAGGAGGGGAATAATAGGTAGCTCCCTAGATAAGTCCTCTAGCCCTCATATACCCTCACGAAGTAGGTGAGGAGGGCTAGAGAAGAATGAATATTCCGCTTTGCACCTATCTATACTAACTCTCTTACTCTATACTATACCCTTTTGTGACACGTTCTTCTCTCTTACGTATACTAATAGGGGTGCAGACCATTAGAGCATTATAATATATAATAATATAATACCTACCTATAGGTCTACTAGGGAGGCAGGATCCCCCGCTAGATAGGAGCTACTAAATAGCTAAACTCAGGATGAGATACCTACTAATTAGAATAGAAAAGAGGGTACTAATAAAAACTAGTTAATTAATTAATAGAAGCTAAATTAGATTATCTTATTAAGGAGGGAGAAAGGAAGAGTTAACTAAAGTATAAATAAGAATATCTTAAGGCTTTAAGGGCTAGCTAACTATTAATCTTAATAGATAACCCTACTAATAACGAAGTTATTATTCAGAGGGTAGGCACTAGGCGGCGATAGGGTACTTAACTATTGAACACCTCCCTAGAACAACTTGCACCCTCGCTTTAAGAATAGATTCAGGAAGCCTAAAAGAAAGATCCCTTTTATATTAATAAGGAGTAGGAATAATAAGGGATAAGGTGGTCACTAGATAACACTAGTACCCTAAAATACTAAGAGGGCCTATATATCCCTAATAACTACCTACTTTAGCATAAAGTCCTCAGAGCATTCTATAATAAACTATCTAGAGGTTACTAGGGGGTTACTAAAATACTAAAGAGGATTAGAAAGTCGTTTTTCTAGAACTTGCAGAAGAGCGATATAAAGGAATATATCAAGACGTGTATAATATCACCATATAAAACTAAGACACTACCTCCTAAATAGCGAATTTACGCCCCTACTAGTACCTACCCGGCCCTTTTAATAAATATCAATTAACTTTATCACCAAATTGCTACTATTACTCACGATAGGAAATAAGCCTTATAATAGCATTCTTATTATTATTAACTAATTTATAAAATACTCCCTATATATCCCTACTAGGGAGTTAATCATAGCTAACGGGTTAGCTGCACTATTTACTAAATACGTTTTCCTCATATTTAGGCTCCTAGAAGCTATTATATCTAATTGAGGATTGCTATTCACTAGTAACTTCTAGTCTGAAGTATACTACCTGCTAGTTATCAAGAGGAAACTTAGTACTACCTTTTATCCCTAGACTAATAGCTAAATAGAACGCTAAAATCAAAGCATTAAGCACTTTTTATAAGCTTTTTATAATATTAACTAGGATAATTAGGCAACGTAGCTCAATCTAGCTTAATTTATTTATAATAACTCCTACTATAAGGCTACTAAGATATTACCTGCTGAACTACTAATAGGATATTCTCCCTGTGGACCTAATAATATTAAACCCTAGCAAAAGGTCTCAGCAGTCCTAGCAGCATATAAGAGAGTTCAGGGTCTACTCACCTAGAGGTTAGCTATTACTAAATTGCTTTATAAATATAATAAAATATATAGCAAGTTCTATAATTAGAAGAGGACCCCTATTATTTTCGCTATAGGAGACCTTGTATTACTTTTAACTAAAAACATTAGGCAAAGGCAGCCTTCCTAGAAACTTTCCGATAAATACCTAGGCCTATTTAGGATCTAATAGATAATTAATAGCGGATGAGTATATAAGCTATAGATAGAGAAAAACTACTAAATTTATAATATTTTCGCGCCCACGTAATTAGAGCCCTTTTTTAGCTTAGCTATCTTACCACGAGAAATCCTAATTAATAACGATAATAATAATATCTATATAGTAGACTATGTCATTACCTATAGGGGCCCTAGATAAAACCGTTAGTACCTTATCAAATAGAAGGGCTATAGCAAACTAGATAATTCATAGGAACTACAACGTAATATATCTATTGATTTATGAAATAACTACGAAGCCTAATTGCAGGCAGAAACATCACAACCCCCATATAATTCAATAGGTAACTAGTAGTTAGTTAGAAGCAGGGCACGCCGGCTGGGTATTTCAATTCACTAGCCTGAAGGCCCCCTAACGAGATAGAAAAAGACGAAAAACAGGCCCAAAGGCAACTACACACACCTAAAGCTTATTAGCAGCCTACTAGGGGCGCTCCTGAAGATTTTGAATCTACTAGGCGCTAGCACCTATCTTATTAGAGCTATTATCTTCACTACCTAAGTTAGTAGTAATAACCTCATAATTCTGAAAATTATTAGAATATTATATAGATAAGCACTAGTGAGGCATTAGTAAGGCTTATATAGACTTATAACTTTATTATAGGAGTCTAATAAATCTAAGGCATATATAGCCTGCGACTCCTACGCCTTAGTCTGCCTTTTAGCAAACTGCTCTATCTTAGTATAATAGTAGCAGAGCTCCTTATATTACTTATATAATAGTTTAGTCTACTTTTCTACCTCTATAGAGAGGTGCTACTAGTAGGTAGCAGCCTCCTCTAAGGCAGCTACCTAGTAATCCTTTATCTCTATAGAGATTTTAGCCTCCTCTGCCTTATGCTTTTTAAGCGAGATATTAGTATTATTCTTCTTAGCCTAGAGGGCCTTCTTAACTACGAGCTAGGTAGCAAGGATCTCCTCCTAGATATAATTAGATACTAGTAGTAAAGCACTAGAGAGGTATTAAGTAACCTACCTTATTCTTATTATACTAGGCTAAAATATCAGGCTTAGAACTACCCCTATCTATGAGGCGCTTAAGCTTATTAGTAGCGCTTATTATATAATAAGTAGGCTATAGAGGGTTAGCAGCTAAGGACTTAAAAATAATACATAAAACTTATTGATATAGGCTTTTCTATCGCCTATTTTAGTATAACGTCTATATCTAGTAGAGGTATCTAAAATTATATAAATTAGTAATAAATTCTAAAGCTAAGCTAGTAAAGCATTAGATAAATACTAGCTAAGGACTAGGTGCTTACTATCGCTCTAAAAGCAGATAATTAAACTTATAAGGAGCTTGATTTTAGGAATATTACCTTTAGGCAGCTCCTACTTCGCCTATGCTAGGAGGTAGCAGCAGCAAGAGCATGCCTAGAGCTTATGCGTTATAGGGATATAGGAGGCATCTAGCGTGTTAGCAGGGAAGGGAGCAGTATTAGTAGCAGTAGAAGATATAATAATAGTTCGTTATATAGTAATTAAGATAAAGTTATTAGTGCGGGAGCGGGAGACTAATAGCAACTTATTAGTATTATGAATCTAAAGAGGTAAAAAGAAGAGGTTTTAGCAGGGCGAAATTTCAAACGATATTTATACTTTTTAACTTAATACTAAAATTAGCTTTTTACACAGCTAAAAGGAAGATAATCCATAGATTACTATATTATTTAGCTTTATTTAACCCTACTATGGATAGGGAGGCCTTAGGTAACTACTAGATAACTACTAGCAACCCCTTATATAATAATAATAACCTCTTTTACCCCTAGAGGGAGAATATCTTTATTACCCCTATAAAGCTACTAAAAATATAATAATAAGTAGAAAATATAATAATTTAGAGGGTGAATTCAAAGTAATAAAAATAAGCCTGAATAATAATACGTTTTAGTATAACCCTGCGAAGGAAGGAGCAACCCTCGCGAGGGAATTTAGCTATAGGTATCCGGATAACTACTAGGTAGTCCTAGACCTTTCAGATAGAGAGCTATGAGAGTGGCTAGGGTAGAGGATAGATGCCGTACTACTAGCTAACTGCTCCTCTAAGCCCCTCTGAGCTATGACTTTTCAGATAGAGAGCCATGAGAGTAGCTAGGGTAGAGGATAGGTGCCCTACTACTAGCTAACTGCTCCTCTGAGCCCCTCTGAGCTATGACTTTTCAGATAGAGAGCCATGAGAGTAGCTAGGGTAGAGGATAGATGCCCTACTACTAGCTAACTGCTCCTCTGAGCTCCTCTGAGTTATAAGTCCCTTAATACCTGGGTATAGAGCATAAGAGTAGCTAGGGTAGAGGATAAGGTGCCCTACTACTAGCTAACTGCTCCTCTGAGCTACCTAGCTATCTAAGGAAGAGTTATGCAGCTAGAACTAGGGATGCTGAATTCTGGACCTATAGGAACTAGGAACTAGGAAGGCTTATGGATTATGGGTAGGCACTAGGTACCCTCTGGATAACTACTAAGTAGCCTGGTCTGAGGATAGACTAGTTTAGAGAGGGGCGATTATATCACGAGCTAGGATTAGATTGCAGGAAAAGGGGCTTATTGGACTACAATAGGGAAGTCTATAGAAGGGGAATACTAGGTAGCCCTTAGTTAATAGGCTATCCTAGGGAAGTCTATAGGAGGGGGGCACTAGGTAGCTCCCTAGATAAGTCCTCTAGCCCTTATATACCCTCACGTAATAGGTTAGGAGGGCTAGAGAAGAATAAATATTCCGCTTTGCATCTATCTATACCAACTCTCTCACTCTGCACCATACCCTTTGGTGACACTATATTAATAGTAACTACGCTAGCTATAAGGATATAGCGTGTTTAATAATAAGTTAGGTATTCTTTATAGCTAATACGCCTATCTTATAGATATCCTAATAATAAGTAACAATCTCTAAGGTATTTATAGAGGCTAAGTACTATATAATATAATTTACTACTTTAGAAGCGCTTTAGATATATAACTTCCTAAGTAAGCTTAGCATGGATCCTAGAAGGCCCCTTTCTATATTAGTAGATAATCTAGGTATAATTATAATTAAAAAGGTAGACTCTATAAATAACCATGTAAGGTATATATAGGTTTATAACTACTTCACACGAGAGGTTACTAAGCGAGGCGTGGTTAATCTTAAGTATAAATTATTAGTAGATAATATAGCTAACTTGCTTATAAAGCTACTTAAGAGAATAATCTTTAAATAACTCTATAAGAAGAGTAATATAAGGCTATTTAGAGCTTATACTACAATAAAGAAATATAACAAGGTAGTTTAAGCTTTATAAAACTAGGCTCTTAGCGGGGAGGAGTATTATAATTATAAATAGCGCTAAATTATAATAGGTAGGCTTTGCGTAGCGTAATATTAGGCTATATATAGGTTAGAGGCGTTATATAGAATATAAGGGCTTAATAATATATAGAAGTATATAATAGGAGCGCGGGTTATATTATAATTAGGCATAGGGATAGCTTCGCTTATATAACTATAATCGATATACTCGTTTAACCCTGGTTTCTAACTCCTAACTATATATAGGTTCCTTATTATTATCGATAGAAAAGTGCCCTCTAGTATCTATTAGGGTAAAGCAGTAGAGATATTATTTTACAAACGGGGTAGAACTAGATACTCGCTACTTAGGGGTAATAGTACGCTAGAGATTATATATATCCCTATTAGTAATAAACTAGGCAAAGCTAATATAAATAAGGTTAGTAATATGTCTACTATTAGGTAGGATAATAGATATTACTAAGTAGTAGTATATAATTAATATTTTAAAATAGGTATCTTTAGTAGAAAGCGAAGTCTTATACTAAGCCGTTAGGTATAGGGAAGAATAGCGCGTCCGCCTTAGTTATATCTATTATATACGGAGTACTATCTATCTACAGTAAATAATGAAGCCTGCCTTCTAATAGGAGGAAATTACTATAGACAACTTAGCCCTATTCTAGGGATATATTATACCTTAGTCTATTATAGACCTAGATCTCTAAACGCTATACTTAGAGCGCCGAGCTTATTATATTAGATCCTAGTAGGCAAGGCTCTATTAGTATAGTTGATGTCTAGGTAGGCTCGGAGGACTATAATAATAAGGCGCATTACAAGGTTATAGATATATTTAATAGGGACTTTAAGGGAAAGGTTAGCTAGAATAGTAGCTTCTTAGCTCTAGTCTTAGGAGATAAAGCTATTATAACCTTAGATAGCCAAGGCTAATGAGTTTCTAAGGGAATTACGCCTAGCAATACGTAGTAACTAAGATACCCGGCCTATATAGCACCTAGGGGCAGTAGTGGGGATTAAATAAGGATATAGAGCGTCTCTTAACGACGCGCAGTCGTGGCAACAGCAGCTGCCAATCTATATAGTAAAGAAAGGAGGCTGCGCTGAAAACGAAGCTAATTCACATAGGACGCACAGCGTGTAATATTCAAATTATCGTTATGGCTATGTGGAGAGTCGCTGCTTGATTATTTGCTATTTAGTCGCGGAGGCTGCAACGTGATTTAATCACGTGTGCTTAGAATAACATACACGCTATTATACAATGCTTTATCATCTAAATGCGGGGTAAACTTTATGAGCCCGAAGATTAGACTCGACCAAGGGTCCGTGCGCGATAAGATAAGGTACGTAGTTTTTTTGAATCGAGCGGGCCTTTCATGCTTCCAGTTGGCCTGGAAACAGCGGGGCACAGCTCTGAGAACAATCAGAGACGCGACCGCGCGAGAACCCGTTGCTATCTTCATTCTGCATCACCATCACCGCCGACCTTGACTATTTTTTGGCTCTCTGCTCTAGCGCATTCTAGTTTCTAGCCCCAGGATATGCAAAACGATTGCGCTTATCGTACCAGACGCTGGCTAGAGGCTCTACCCATAACCTACGAGCCTCAGTACCTCGCCGCCAGCCCCGTCACGAAATCGAAGCGTCGCCGAGACGATTACCAGCCCCCCTCGCCGCCAGTCACGGAGTCTACGATGCTACCCACGACAACGACCAAAAAGCGAAAGACAAACCACGCCGCCGCCGACCCTTATGCCGGCCAAGATGGCCCCGCGAACCCCACCGAAGCCGATATCAACGCCGATGCTACCGCGGCCGACAACGATGACCAAGACCAGACGCCTCGACGACCGCAACTACGGCACCCAACCTTCAGCGCTAGATCCAACGACGCCAGCAGCAACGCCACCTCCGCCTCGTTTGACGAGGTTAGCTTGGGCTCGGGACAGTCGTCCCCGAGCAGGATGTTGTCGAACCTGTCGCTGCAGCCGAACGGTGTGCGAGTCGTGCCTCTAGATATCGAGGACGCGCGAATGCCCGACGAGCTAGTCGCCCTGGTCCAAACATTCGATCTGATTGCGATGGGGCAAAGGGTTGTTCCGGGAAACCTGAAAGTAAGTGTCTACATAGCCCTACACCTTTATTATCCTTCCCCTGCCGTCTTATAACTCATGCCTTTCAATCGCCGGCACGTATCGCGTCTTTAGCTAACTGTTCGTCTTCGACAGTCCGAGGTTGCAGGCCTTCGGCCGTCGAACCGGTCGTTGAGTAGTTTCCACGAATTCGTTTACAGTGAGACGCCGGCCACGCAGACGAGCGGACCACACGCAGTTAACGGGCCCCCCGAAATCACGGTCAAGGACATCTTGGATATTGTCGCGGAAGCAAAGTACTGCACGGAATCAGACCAGGACGAAGCGGGCTGGAACAGTTTGACGCATTCTCCGATCTTGCGCGCCGCGCTCGGACACCGTCGAGACAAGCACCTCGTCACGTTCACTCCATGGTGAGTTTACGCTACGTTAACCTGCCCCCTCCGTCGCTCATATGCTAACCAAACCGCAACTTGCAGTTTCACAGCGACGATAATCCCCAGCTACCGCATCGGCAGGGTCCCGGGCCGCAAAGTCGATTACGTCCTGTCCGTCGAACCCTCCAACGACGCGGCGAATGGCGCAGCGGCCGCGGCTGCTGTCGACAACCTCCGCCTGACGCTGGATGAGGCATCAATCAGCCATACGAGTTTCCGACCGCTCGCAAACCGCCCGCTGGCCGTTAGCATCGAGACCAAGCGAGGAGGTGACTTCGAGAAAAAGGCACACTTGCAGATGGGCGTGTGGCAGGCGGCCCAGTGGAAAATGTTGTCCCAACTAGTCAACGGCGACGGCGACGCCTTGAAAGCTCTGCCTTTTATCCCCGGCGTCGTAGTCCATGGAAATCAATAGAACCTGGTCGCCACGACCTATGCGAATGGGCAAACGGTGGGCACCCTAACTAGACATCTATCGCATATCCTATAGCACATGCTAATATTGGTTTTATCTTCTAGACACTCTGGACGGAGAGGCTGTTCGGCTCAACCCAGACCCCCCTGGGTACGTTTCAGGCTATCGCCGGGCTCCACGAGCTACGTCAGTGGTCCTCCTTAGTCTTCTGGCCCTGGTTTAAACACTATGTCCTTAGGCTAGGGACTCTGCTATGAAGTTAGCTAGTAAAGCAGCTTAGTTTAAATTTATAAGTAACGTGGTTAATAATCGAGCTGGCCGAACAAGCGAGCTAGCTACCTTAACAACTTAGGGTTAGGGTTAGTAACCCTAAGTTTTATCTACTAAGTCTAGTTATAGCTAACTCTATCAATTAAGGTTCTAAGGGTTAGGTTTTAAGAAAAATCATAAAATATAGAAACCTTAATACCTTAAAAAAGTGTTTAATTTAGATATAGAAAGCTTTTTATTTTACTAATATATAAAAATCTTATTCTTTTTTATATTTATTCTTTAATAGAGATATATATTAAAGTTAATAATTTAATATTTTATAAGCTATAATATTAGAAATTATACTTCTAATTGAATATTATTTTTTATACTAATAGGTTATAATATATATTTAATACTAAAAATACTTAAGATTTATAAAAGTTTACTTATTCTCTAATTACTAAAAGCGATTAAAATAATACTCTCTATACCTATATCTTATCTTTTAATTACTAAAAGTAATTAAAATAATACTCTCTATACCTAAGTTTTATCTTTTAATTACTAAATATAATTAAAATAATCCTCTTTATACCTATATCCTATCTTTTAATTACTTAAAGTAGTTAAAATAATACTCTTTATACCTAAGCTCTATCTTTTAATTACTAAAAGTAATTAAAATAATACTCTTTATACCTAAGCTTTATCTTTTAATTACTAAAAGCAATTAAAATAATACTCTCTATATCTAAGCTTTATCTTTTAATTACTAAAAGTAATTAAAATAATACTCTCTATACCTAAGCTCTTTCTTTTAATTACCCTCCTCCCTCCTCCTACTCCTCCCCTTTAACCTCTATAATATCTTTCTCTTTAATACCTCTTATAAATACTAATAATAGTAAATCTAATACCTCTTTCTTTCCCTTTCCCTCCTAGATCTATTATAAAGCTTATATTACTTTTAGGTTCTTCCTAACCCTAATCCTATTTATAATACTTTCTTTCGCTATTTTATAAAAATCCTATAAAAATAGTAACCTTTCTACTAAAGTATTATAAACTAGCTATATCTTCTTCTTCTTCTAAGACCTAAAAGTCCTATAGTCCCTTCTACCTTTTAACTATTTATACTATGACTTAATATTCTTAAGTAAAAACATTAGAATACTTAAATTAAGAACTTTAATAAGAATTCTAAGTATAGTAAACCTATAAATTAAGTCTATAAACTTCTTTCCTTCTCTAAGGCAAAGCTCCTTTATAAAATAAGCAGCTAAGTAGCTATCTACTCCTTTCCCTTATTAGGTATTAAAGCCTTCCCCTTTTAAGAAGTCTTATAACCTTAGTAATTTAGGGCCCTTCTCTTAGAAAACAGCTCTTAACTCCATCTACCTCTTCTATAGCTTATATTGCTATATATAGATCTATATCTAAGTAGTAGTAGTCTTTACCCCTGCTAATTTATTAATAATACCCTTCTATTACCTTATAAAAAAAGCTAGTTATAGGTATTAGGCTCTATTAAGCTTCTCTACTAAACCTTTAGCTTTCTATATTATATTACCTAGTGAGGATATAGCTCTAGTACTATATTTAGCTAGCAAGCAATATAATCGATCTTTAGATATAGCTCTAAATATTCAATAGAATATAAGCTCCCTAATATAGTAATAGGTATCCTCTACGACCTTGATCTTATCTTCCTATCCTAGCTCCTTTATAATATCTTAGAATATAGCCTAGGACTAAGATATCCTTCCCGACTTATCCTTCTCTTCTACTTGAATCCTAAGGGCTTTAAGTATCCTAGGGGCCTGTGAAGTTAGCTATAGTTACTTAGGTAGTTTCTTCTATAAGGACGATTAGCTCTTAGTTTCTCCCTCTTCCTCTACCTTAGTTATCCTATTATTAGACGTTTTATCTATTTCTAGAGCTTTATTAGGCTTAATATCTATATTATCTAAATATATATTATTATATCGCTCTCTGGAGTTTATAGACTTATCTACTATAGATAAATTATTAATAGAGTTAGCTATATTATTATATTATTGAAGTTTTAGGCTATTCTTTTAATACCCCTTGATAATTCTTCCGACCTAGCCTTCTAACTACTATATATAAGAAAACTAAAGAAGACCTAACTAGGGAACTACTTATAAATAATATCCTAACTATACCCTAAACTCTCTAAGAATACTACTAACTTCGTAATATAAACCATATACTCATTCGTCTTCGTTTAGTAGTCTAGGTCCTATTTAAATATAATAATAAACTAGCGAAAATACTCGCCCTTATATATAGTTTTTAATAAGGTAGCTTTTATTCGTGGAGGTAGCTGAATTATTATAGTAGTCTAGTGCCCCTCGCTAAGCGATACTAATTATAGCTTCTTTAATAAATAAGCCTTCTTAGGGCGTTACTAGTTATTAAATATAATATTATTGAAATAGATAGCCTTCCGTTTTAGTGCTATCTTTAATAGATTATAAATATAGGCTAAATCATAAGAAGATAGACTAAAATATTAGAAAACGGAGCAAAGAGTTAAGATAGTAGCTATATATCTACCTCCTATAATATACCTCTAACCTCTAAATTGCTTAATATACTTAAGAATATATATTTCTAATACTTATATATTCTATTAGCCCTATTAATTTACTAATACATACCGAGGTTTAGGCTTATTTAAGATTTATAAATAGTAGAATAACCCCTATATATAGTTTTATAAATCTCAAATAGCAAATATTCTAGATCTATTAACTAGAATAAATAAATTTAATTATTACTAAACCCGGATAAATATCTAAGATACTAACTACTTATAACTTATAATAGCCTGCAAAACAACGCCCTTAAACCCCTCCCTTTATAAACTAGTAGTAATATAATATTCTATACTAATATAAGGGCTAAAAGATAATATAATAAAGGGGTAAAATAATATAGAAGGGGTAATTAAATTAAAATTTAATTTAAGTATATATAGCTTAGGGCTAAGGCTAGGGTATAGGTATAGAAAGGGATTATAAAGGTATCTTCGTCTCTAAATAAGTAAATAAAAGCTAGATATAATAGGTTAAGCCTCCCCACGATACTATTTAGCTATATATAGAACGCTATAAGAGATAAGATATAGATATTTATATTTAAAGACGATAAAACGTTATTAATTCGTTAAAGAGTGTGAATATAGATATAAATTAATATATAAGCCTTTAGCTCTAGTATAAAGTGATTAAGTAGATCCTTATGTTAGTATCCCTACTCCAGTACTATTACCCTAATACTTAATATTCAATATACACACCTCGCGAGATAGCTCCTCCTATATCTAGTGCTAACCTGAGCGATAATATAGCTATAATTAATTAGATAATCTCGCTATTTGAAAACTTCGATAAAGAAATAGCATAGAGTAGTAAGAACTCGTTTAAAAGTAGCAGAAGTGCTATAGATAATAATATTAATAATGCTAATAAGACCTACCTTAACCCTAAGTATAATAACTTAGACCTATTTGCTAAGGATCATGAGATAGATAGCGATATAGATAGTAATAGCAGACTCTCTACTATAGCACCCTTGATTACCCCTATAACTAAACCGGAAGACCTACTAATATATATTAATAGGTAGTATTTAGTTACCTAGGTTAAAGATAAGATAATAGCCCCGGAATCCCGCCTCGTATAAAGGATTATTACTATCGCCTAACTTAGTCTTATCTCATATAGAAGCCACTCTATAGCAAGAGATAGGACCTAATTAAATAATAGGGGATACTACTTCAACCTAGTAAACAATAGTGCCTGCAGCTTAGATAGTATCCTAGGGGAGATAAAGAGCAATGCTGAGTAGATAAGGGATACTAGATACCTAGGCATAGAGCGGAAGGATAACTTAACCTATATATAGAAACGATTTCCTTATTAGTCGATGCTACTAAAAGCAAAGGTCCTTAAGGCTATTACCTATAGTAAGAGTTCGCACTACTGCTCGCTATATCTAGAGGTATTATTAGATATAGATCATAATGCGAACACCCGAATCTATTGCATTAAGTTTAATATAGATAGCTTCCTTAATATCATCCCGGATATCGCAGCCTTTAATAACTCTATTAAGTATATACTAATTCGCTAGCTAGTAAGAAAGCTAAATAGAAATATCTATATTCCCTACCTAATATTAAACCCCGAAACTTATATACTTAAAAACATACTGCTTCATAAGATCCCTCATACCTATTTCGGATTAATCTAAGGATAGATGATATATATCTTCTTTCCTAGCATATATTAGTATATAAGGTCGCACCCTAGCAGCCTATATAGCATAACATAGCTAAGAGATAAGGAGCACTATATATTCTATAATAAGATTATAATCCCGAGCGTTATATAGACGTTTGAGGAATTGATAATAGGCTATATTACTCTCTTATACTATAATATACTTAATAAGGTTATATTCTCCTAGAAACGATCTGCGCGTAGTACGCTTCTCCCTTATAGGTTTTCCCTCCTATTATCTCACCTCTAGCGCCTGAGTAAAAGCCTTAAGTTAATAGTAGCTAAGCTACTGCAGGCACCTGATATTAAGGAGTCTAGTAATTCTAATAAGGTCTATATATTAATACTCAAGGACTTCTTCTTCCTTCTTAATACTAAGAATACTAAAGTCCGGTATAGAGGTATAAGTAATACTGAATCCTGCCTTGCTAACTTCTAAGTAAAATAACGCAATATTATTAGTCTAGTAGATAAACCTAATATTAAGTATCTATAGCTTATCGATCTAATAGTCGAGTAGTCCCTAGGTAGGGATAAGGAAGCTACTATACTCCTTATATATAGGTATTACTAGGTTAATACCCTTAGGTTTCTCTATAGCGAGGTTAAGCCTGCCTTGCTAGCTACCCTCCTGCCCGAGCAGTCTATACTATATAGTAATAAGATTAGCAGAGGCTAGTACTATTACTATAATATCAATCTCCTTCGAGACTCTATTAGCACTACTATAGAGCCCGGATTGCTGCTCTATAGCCTCAGCCTCTACTACTTCTAGAGCTATACTATAGGCAAGGAGGTCCTGGATGCTGCTAGCGCGAAGCCTTATACTAACGACGTTCTACTCTATAGTAGCTACCTAGATAGTATTATAATTAGGATGCTTTCTAAATCTTCTAAGCTAATTAATTTATATAACTAGTTCGACGCTATCCTAACTAAATCCCACGATTTCTTCTACTAATCAGTTAAATCAAATAATAAATATTACTTTTCGTAGCGAGCAGAGTAGCAGTGCATAAGCACCCTAGCATAATATATCGCTGCTAAGGATACTAACTAGATAGCCTATAACGACTTTATAATAGCAAACCCAGCCCCGACCCTATAAGCACTAATACTATAAACACCTACTAGGAAACTAAAGCAGATTAATAATACTATATTCTTCTATATCTAGTCTAAGATATATTAGCGCTTCGTTCTTCGCTCTATTAGATTCTATATATATATAATAGATCTTATTACTATTAACTACTAAGGCGATACCTCACCCCTAACCGCCTCCCTCCTCTATGCTATAATAATAATCCTCGCATAGTCCTTTATTAACCCTATTAATCCCTATTTTCACTATATCCTCTTTAGCTCTAACTAGATCCCTATAGCCTCGGGGCTTATACTAGCTAACCCCGGGTAAGAAAATAAAAAAGGCTTAGGCCTCCTAGTAATTATTAAAAGTTATAGCTTTAGTTACCTCTCTATAGGACTTATTAATTAGAAAGCCTTCTGCCTATATTATAGCATAAAATCTAACTTTAGTATTCCTAGACTAATAATATCTATTAATAAGAATAAGTTTCTTATTATTAAGGATTCTCTAGAGAGCCTCTTCTCCCTCCTCCTTTACCTACTAAAGAATAATAATAATAATACTAAGATTAAGATTATCCTTATACTTATCTCGCACCTTATCCTCTATTAGTACTATAAAGCTGCGCTAGAGAGCATAATCTTTAAGAATAGACTAGAGGAGTAGTAGGTATATATTAACTAAGATACTATCCCTTTTATATTCCTAGCGCTAGAATACTATATTAATATATATAGCTAAAGTATAGTGAAATCCGGATCTAACCGGATAATGAAGTAGAGGACGCTCGAAAACTTCTAGGAATTCACTTAAGAAGACCTCCCCTACGACCCTATCCTCAGCTATACCTAATAGTAACTATAGTTAACCTTTAAGAATAATAACTAGTAATACTTCTAGCATAGCATATATAAAGCTATTGCTACTAGGGTCCGAAGGGCCCCTAAGGGTAGCTCTAACTAGCTCGCCACGTTCGAGGAGAGGCATTAGCAATACTTCTTCACCTACTACACTACCTTCCTATACCCTGCTAAGAATAGTAGTATTTCTAAGTAAGGTAATATGAAAAATATATAATCCCTCTTATATACTATTATCAACCCCCGTAGCAAGCCTATCCTAAGCATAAACCCGCGAGAAGAACCTAGGACTATAGCCTAGCTAATACCTATAGCCTTTTATAATATATAGATAGCTAATAATATTAACCGCCTAGTTAATGCCGCCTAGTAACTGAAATACCTATTAGTTCCTATGCTAGGAATACTAATATAAAACCTAATTATATATAAGGGATCCCCCGAGCAAGGGAGTGCCTAGCTAAGGGATACCTAGCTAAGTAATAGCCTTAGCTAGGAATGCAACCAGTAACCCCTAGCCTAGCCTATAGTTACCCCACCCTAGCTAAGGGAAGAACATTGCGAAATAAGGCCTTAATATAGACTATATACTTTATAGCTAAAAAAAAACAAAAAAAGAATTCACTATCTAAAGCACTTAAGTTATAGCATAACCTCTAAAGCCTATAGCAACTATATCTCTAGACTACTATTTGGATAATAACTAATATTAATATAAATATATAGCTTAGCACCCTTAGAATAAGACGACTCTAGATTATAATAATATTAGGGCTCGTTCTGCTCCGCGTTATATAGTTAGAGCCGCTCCCTATAAGGTATATATTATAACTATTTTTAAACCTACCTGCTCTTAAATTTCCTACTAGGTAAGACTTCTTCTAGGCATTAGTCCCTTGCTAGAGCCTTAACCTCGGGTATAATAGATAATTTAATAATTCCGTTTCCTAATAAAGACTATATTAGGAAGCTTAAAATAAGACTAAAAGCCTATTTAAGATTTATAAAATATATAGCTAGGAGTTTTATAAATCTCAAATAGGTATATAGATAATAAAAGCAGATAATATAGATAATAGAAATAAACTAATATAGCTAGTATGAATTATAATAGTTAGACTAGAGTAATAATATAATTACTCCGCTTTATCTATTTAAATATGAATTTTATTATCCTTAGCAGGAGACTTTTAAATAATCAGGCTAGCCTAATAGTTATAGTTAATAAATATTAGTCTAGAGGCAAATAGTGCTATAGTTGAATATAGTCGATATATAGAGGGATAACTCCGAAGTAGGTTAACGATATAGGTAGCTATTATTATAAGGATAGTCGAATAATAGCTAGATGGAGAGCTAGCAATATTAAAAAATAAAACTAGAGGGACTGCTATAATTAGTACTAAGCTAAACAAAATATATTAGTAGGAAACGTGGTTTATTAGCATAGTTAGCAGGAAGGATAAAACCCAAATCGTAGACCTTATATAACTATTAGCAATAAGATATAAGCTATCCCTATATAGCGTATAACACGCCTGAGCATCTAATCCTACGTCTAATAATAGCATCACCTAATATAAAGTTAATAAATAGCAACAGGCTACGCGCTATAATAAGGTATCCCTGCGCATAAATTATTTAGTATATTTCGATATTATTTAAATTATCACATAAACCAAAAACTAATATAAGCTAATAATAATAAATATAATATAAAAAAATAGCATACTATTAATAAAACGGAGTTACATATAGCAAGTACTTCTATTCTCCCTTAGTAATAGGTAATCCAACTGCTATAGAGCACCCTCACCCGCTACCTATAATTATCTCGCTATATCTCGCACTAAAGCCTTTAGGGCCTCAGCCTTATCCCTCATTCAACCGATTTTCAGCCTTAATCCTATAGGGGATATATGCTACTACTCCTAGCGCGCTACTATAGCTACTTATTATATATTTGAGATTTATAAAACCTAAGGTATATGGACTACTAGCTCGTTTATATATAGACTAAGGAATTATAGAGGGATTTAACACAGGCTATAGAATGCAAAACAAAATAATCTATATATTATCTATTATAACCCTATTAAATCGCGCACGCTTTTATAAAACCTCATGCAATCCCTACCCTCCTGCTAGTATTTATAAAACCTTATTAATAACCCTAGTAAGTTAGCTCCTTTTATAAATCTCAAATACCCTTTCTCCATACCTATTCACGCTTTTATAAATCTCAAATGCCCTGAGTTTCTTAATATTAACTATATATAAAGTTAAGTATAACCTAATAAAGATACTAATAGAAACCTATAGCAGATAGCTAAACCCTAAGCTAAATAAGGGCAAGCGAAAGCGAGCTACTACTAATAACGCTATAGGTAAGAAGAAAGCAAAGCATATAATCCTAAGAGATAATAAGGACGCTAAGAGCCTTAATAGCTACTTCGAGGATAGAAATATATTAGTAGCTAAGGATAAGGCTCCTAATACTATTAAGTACCCTATTAGTCCTAATATAGCTCCTAATAGCGCTAACGAGGCTAGGCCCGATTATCTAGACATCAAGGCTAGCACTATCCCCAAATAGAGTTACCTATTATCCCCTTAGTCTTTTATAAACTTGCCCCCTAATAAATCGAAATAGATAGAGACTTATATAAGGGAAGCACTCGATACTATTAATTAGACTAAGCAATAGTAGTACTTAGGATTCCCTCCTAGTATAGCTACCTATAGGAAGGACTTCGTTACTAAAAGCAGATATATTAAGCGCTAATAGCTACCCTATAGTATATTAAGTAAGAAGCGAAACGATCTTATCAGCCTCTACTATAAGGTAGGCATAGACTTGAAGAAGAGGCTATTTAAGTATATACTCCTGGGATCGATAGTACTAATAGAGAAGGATATATTTATAAAGGCCTATTCGAACTTTATTCTACTATACCTTAGCCTTAGTAAACCTTGCGAATTAATAGAGCTCTTAGATATAAGCGGTATATTATCCCTAGCTTATTTAAGATTTATAAAATATACCTAGCCTAGTTTTATAAATCTTAAATAGGCTGCTACTATCCCCTTAAAGACCCTTTTATTAATAGGAATAGTCGCCTAAATTATATAGAATTTCCTCTACCTATTAACTATGCTAGCTATAGAAGGCCCTTCTAAGGAGAAGGCCTGCTATAAGAATAGCTACCTAGATATTCCCGCTATACTAAGGGCGAAGGCGGTATTTGATTATATAAAGAGGCTAGTAACTTCGATAAATAGCGCTCTTAAGAAAGCCTTCTTATCTTTTAAGACTTATCTATTAGTAATTATCTTAATACGCCCTAAGAATACTATAGTTCCGCTCTCGGATTAGTAAACCCTTAATTACGACGATATTAACTAGGATATAACATTCGTTATATATATATAGTTAATAATAATCTACTACCCTAATATCTTTATAGAATAGAAGGGTAATTAAAACGCACTAAGGCTACCTAAGGATATTAGCTACTTTATCTAGGACTACTCGCATAAGGACTAGATAAGGGCATACTTTATACTTTTATTATTTATCTATTACTACTATAACTACGAAGTCTCTACCTAGGAGAAGAAGATAATATTAGGCTTAGATTTAGTAAGTTAAGCTAGATATTTCGATCTAACTATATCTTCTGAGGAGGGAGAAGAGAAGATATCTAAAGATCAATACTTTATTTTGCTATTAGCCTAGATAGAGTAGATAATAAGAGGAGAAGAAGATAGAGAAGGCAAGCCTAGTAATAAAGAAGAGGTATATAAGAGGTTCTAGAAGGACCTCGTAGCATTCCGAGGTGCTAAGATTCTTTATTAATATAATAAAGTATACTTAACTTTACTCTTAGTATCTAAGATTAAAACTCTTTATTAAAGTATCTAAGTAGATAAGTAGTATAAAGTCTTCTCCTTATTCTAGCTTGATAAAAAGATTAAGTTAAACTTAGAGGAGAAGGGTCTAGCTATAAAGGCGACTTCCCTTATAACTACTAAAGAGGATATCCTACTTAGATATACCGATACCTTCTCGAACGCCTAGAAGGTCTAAGGTTTTTAGCTTATATCGTTAAATACTAGTGCGAAAGACCCCCTACTCCTAGCTATTATAGCTAGAGAGGGTAGAGAGATAATTCGCTATATGCTCGATAAGTAGGCTAAGGATGCGAATAAAGGGCATAACGCTAGTAATAGTATTAACTAGGAGGCTGATATAGCCTAGCTAGCAGAGTCCCGCAAGCTAATAGGAGGCAACTTGCTAAAGAGAAACAACCTAGAAGCTATTATTAAGGAGTTTAAGATTACTCTACTTAGCGCTACCTAGGATAAGCTTCCTATCTCATTAGTAAACCTAGACTTCTACCTAAAGCCTTACTAAATAGTTAGTATATTTATATATATAGGCCTATTTAAGATTTATAAAGCCTACCTAGCTTGCTTTTATAAATCTCAAATAGGCTAGCTTTCCTAGCTTCGATTTAGTTTTATAAATCTCAAATTGCTAATATATATTTATAGATATTAATTAGCTAATAGAATAGGCTATGCACCCTATCCGGGCTAGTATTATCGCGAGCGACTGCAGTATTAGTAAGATACTAATATCCCTATACGGGCTCGCTGAGATAGTGAGAAGGTTTAAGGTAGCTAATAATAGTATCGCTAGTATGAAGTACTACCTATCTGCTATTATTATACTAGCATTAGTACTTAACTAGATATTTAAGGTTATAAACGATCTCTTTTCTAAATACTTCAAAATCCACGTGTTTTACTAGATAACTATAACTATACTAAAGCATCAGTCTAAAGAGACTATTAATAACGCTACTAAGCTATCTTACTTAATAGAAAAGTTAGAGGAAAGGAGTAATAACCCGAAGTTAATAGAATACTTAATCCTAATATCTTACTCTACTAATAACTATTAGCTAAGGATAGATATTGTATAACCTACCTAGGAAAACGAGGATGATATTAACTCTAATAAAGAGCAGGTGGAGAATCGGGCAAATTTCGACCTGCTATATAACCTTATGTTGTTTAGTCTTATTATTAACGAGGGCTATATGATTAAGAACCTATAGTTATTAGTATATATTATCATCAAAAAGATAGTCAGGCGGTTCCTTTAGATCATAATAGCAACGCTAATAGTCAGCAGCATCCAGGATCTCAGGGGCTATCTCAGCGTAATATAGGATTCTACCTTTAGATATGAGACGGCTGAAGCGGTAGATACCGAGCTATTAGATATTATCTATAGCGACGACTATATTGCAGCCTTTTATACTTATAATAAGACGACTATAGCATAGTTAGGTATACCCTTCGAGGGCCTAATAGGTTTATCAGAGGTAGCAGAAGCCTAGGCGCAGGTAGCTAAGATAGTAACGCCCGAGCTTACTACTATATAGCAAGCTAGACGCTAGGAATACTATATTATAATAAAAAGCAGCATCCCTCTATACTTACTTAACCCTAAGAACTTCTAGGTATATAGCATTAAGTATAACTAGGATATAGAATTTACCTTAATAGCTATAAAGAATACCCTGCTCCTAATCTAGATCTAGCAGGGTATGCTTATACTTATAGTCCTGCTTAATAGTTCTACTACCTACCCTAGCTAATCTATGCCTTCTTATGATATTAAGATAGTAGAACTAGCATATATCTCTTTAGTAGATATCTATACCCTCGAGGCTCTAATTAATAGGTATAGTAATAATATTTAGCTTCTAGCTGAGCAAAACGTTAAGCTGATAGTTAGGGGTTCTAGCGATATTAATAAGCATAATAAGCCGAAGGTTAACCTAGTAGCAATATGCAACGCATCCCTAGTTAGCACTAACCTGCGTTTCGCATCACTAGTAAACCCTATATACTAACTAGCCTATATTATAATAGATACTGCTAGGGCCTCGAAGCTCTAGTCCCTAGGTAGCGCTAGCCTGGGCATTCAGGCTTATAAGATAAAGGAGAATAAATAGGTAAAATTAGATAAGCTTATAGCAGCATAGAGCAGCTCTAGCTAAGAACTCGTAGGTAATATAGATAATAATAAGCTAAAAACGTTATCCTAGAAGCAATATGAGTAGCAAGCTAAGTCTAAGCTAAAGGCGTAGCTTACTAGCGGAGTTAAGGAGGTGAATAATATTATTTCTAAGGATATTATAAATAGGCTCTAGTACTACTACTTCGCAACCCGGATAGACCCTATGATCGGGTGCCTAGCGGACCTTATAACGCTCGCGCGATATATTATCTCTAAGTTGCTAAAGTTAGCCTAGTGCTTATAATACATGCTTAGACTCGCAAAGAAGGGCAAGTAATACCTCCTTTATACTATTAACCCCTTAACTGCTATATAAGTTTTCCCTTGCTAATCTAGCCTATTTGAGATTTATAAAACCGGTTTTATAAATCTTAAATAGGCCTAATTCTCAACTGCTATTTAATAGAGATCTAATAGTATAACTATAAGGTCCTAAGTGCTCTCCTAGAGTTATATAGCGTAAAGATACTCTTAGTTCGATCTAGTTATAACTAGATAGAGCGGGATAAAATAATTAATAACTTTAATAATCCCGACTCCGATATAAAGGCGATAGTAACGTTATCCCTATTAGCAGCATTTAGTATAAACTACTATAACGCATATTATTATAGCGTTATCCTCGAGAACTATCCAAACTTCAGCCTCTAGTGCTAGGTCGTTAGATATCTATAGCACCTTAGGTAGAAGGAAAAAGTCTACTAGAAAATCCTATAGATCCAGGGTACCTATAACCCCTAGGTTGAGACTAGGAACCTATAGGCATATATAGGTACTATAGAGGTAGAGGCGGCTCTAGACCCCTGTATTAAGGGGACTATGAGAACCGTATATATATTCGAAATCCTTTGCATATATATTAGTATAGGCTATAATTACTACCCTCGCACCTAGCATCTATAGAACCACTTCACTAGGGAGGAGGTATATAAGGAAGGCTACCTATTCTCAGCTATTATGCAGTAGCTCATAGAGCATCTAGAAGACGCTAAGGATATAGATACTATAAGTAGTATTATAATTCGCTAGAACGTAGGAATCCTAATAATATAGGAGATTATTATAAGTGAGGCTGATCCCCTCCTAGCAGAGGAGTCCACCCCCTTTAACTACTTTATAGCTATTAACCCGCACCTCTTAGATCCTAGTGAGCAAGAGGAGCTCTTTAGGGTTATAAGTATTAAGGAGATAGTTACCCTAAAGAAGAATAATAAGGTTAATATATCGAACCTATTCGACTAGAGAACCTTATTAGCTACTAAGGGCTATAATAAGATATAGCTCGAGAGCTGGATTCGATAGATAGGTATTTAGCGGACGTGGATATTAGCATAGTATATAGTAGATATAGCTGAGAAGATTTTAGCAGGCATAGATATTAGCATAGTATATAATAGATATAACCGAGGAGACTTTTTGTTCTTATAGGATAGTTTTAGGCTTAGTCCTTTAATAATTAGCTCTTTGAACTTTAGTCCCTTTGAGTGATATGCTTATTTGAGGTTTATAATAGCGTATTGCCCTTTATAAATCTCAAATAGCACCTCTAGGGCTATCTAACGGGTTGGTTTTATAGCTTAGATCTAAACTAAGGGGTAATAGCGGATTAATAAGGGCCTTTAGAGGTTATATAACTAAGAATCGTTTAGCGATAGACCGAGGGCAATTAAGCAGCTAAGGCTATATAGCTACTAAAGGATAACCTATACGAAGCGTTGCTATATTCATAGAGAACTAGTATTATTTAAAAGTACGCCCCTTATTATGAATAGGTAATGTCGTAGTGTACTAGTTAGTCGTAGATAGGTTATAGGTAAACATTATCTGGGCTATATTCTTAGAAATCCCTAGTTATCTTTAGCTATAAATAGATAATTTATATGAATTGCTGCCTTTATAATTGAGGTTAAATATTAATACCTACCTGCTCTATTGCTAACTATAGGCAGATTAAAGCCGAGCGCTAATAAGCTAGGGAGAATACGATATGTTATAGGCAAATAGGCTATTTAGCGTACTTCTAGTAGTGAGTTTAATAGATATAATAGCGTTACTAACTAGCAAGGAAACCAAGCACCTACTTATTCTATAGGGTTAAATAGTAAGGCCTAGCTATCTAGGGGATTGGGATATTAGTTGGAATAAAACATCTGATTATTAACCTTTATATCTTTATCGATAACATATCCTCCAAAGCAACTATATCTACCTCTGAGAACACCAAGAGAATCCTATTCAACCCATAGGATACCCTTAATATTACTATTAGTAATATAAAGAGCCTCACCCCCTAGGTAGTCCATCGATACGCCCGACGCGCTATGCTTTACTATTACCCTAACCGATGGGAAATATATTATATTAATGCATTTCTATTATTAGCATAGGTCTAGGAAGCCTATAACTTCCTTCTCAACAAGGAGAACGCAGCTTAGTTATTCAAGGTATAATATCTATATTAGACCTTTCTATTCTATCCCGAGCTAGAATATATTAATCCTAAGGTATTTAACTTAGCTATATACCCTAATGCTAGGAGGGTAACTAAACGAGGTAATACTGCCCTAATAAGTATCGCTATTAGCTGCGAGCTTAACCCGGATAACCAGTACCTCCCCTCTAGGTCGTTCCGGAACCCAGTAGATATCAACCTCTACTAGCAACCTAGCGGATCTTCTCGGAATCCTATTAAGATTTAGGATGATATAATAGATATTATTAATAACCCTAAGGCTATTATTATAATTAATAATAATAATAAATCAGCGGATCGAGTTATAAACGCCCTAAGTAATACTAAGGCCTTTATTAAGTAGCCTATATACCTCTCGTATATCCCCGAGTTAGAGAGGCCTATCGTTTTCAGGAGCTTTACTCAGGCGGGATACTTTATTAAGAAGGTAAAGAATATTTTAAGCGATAATCGAGGTATACCTTTATAGTACTACTAGTCTAAGGTAAATATTAAATTTAATAAGATTAAACTAAATGAGAAGTTTACTTATTATAGAAGTAATAATAACCTATATTATAAGATCTTGCGACTTATTAGCCTTAGAGATAATAATTTAGAGCCTATTAGTTAGGTTTAGGATTAAGGCCCTTTTTTATAGAGGTAATAATAAACTAAGTAATAAGGTCTAGATAAAATACGAGATATGCCTAGTTATAGTTATTCCTACTATTCGTTATCTATTGAATTATCTTCATACGGAGATAGAATTATATCTATTATATTACCCTATCTATAAGTAGCTATAAACTAAGGTTAAGGCATAGCGCTAATGCTATTACATAGCTAATAGCAATTAGCACCAATCTTAAAAGGAGCGATTAAGCATAGCTAGCCCCTAATATAGCTATAATAGCGGGGGTAGCATAGGCTAAGCTATAGATAGAGGGGGTGGCGCATAGGGGTCTACTACTTCCAATAGCTCGACCAATAGAATAGCTAGGAGTAGTAACCCTAACTCTATTTTAATACTATCTATTAGCATGCCTTAGATAGGATATTAACAATTTGTTAAATTAAGTCTATCCCTATATCCCTAAACGCCTAACTAGTAGTCTATTCCTATATACTACTTACTACCTCCTACGACTAGGCTATACCCCCAAAGTATAGGGCCCTAAGGGTGCTAGGTTATTAGCTAACTAGGATATATATTAACTAGAGAACCTCGTTCTGAACCTAGAGCATACCTATATTAATAAAATAGGCATTTAGAACTACATCCTCGGGCTAAATAACGATAGATATAATATTAGGAATAATTTAGTTATCCCTAGTGAGACTAACTACTCGTATAGTGAGTTTGCTATATAGCGAGAAGTAGCTAAGGATAATAGGGATATTATCCTTATTTATTAGGGTATTATTATAATAGTTCTTAGGCTACCTAATAAAGATACTTATTAGCTTAGGTAGCTTAGCGATATCTACTAGGTTAGCTATAGATAGGAAAGTCTAGGTGCTAGCTATAGACTTCGCCTTCTTAGTACTAGTAGTATTAGCCTTCTTAGTTCTAGTATTACTAGCTAAGGCTCTGCTAGTCTTAGTTCGATCTAGGTATAGGGCTAGGCGTGGTCTATAGGAACGGTTAGCTCCCCTTCTACCCTTAGCAGCAGAAGGCGAACCTTTATTATAAGAGTTATTAGAGCTACTATTACTCTAAGCTCTATTATCCTCGTAGTCTATTATTATAAGCCTAGATAAGATCGTAGGGAAAAGGACTTATCGGACTACCCTATAGGAGTCTATAGAAGGGGGATACCAGGTAGCCCATCGGATAACGGGCTATACTAGGACTCCATAGAAGGGGAATACTAGGTAGTGCCCCGGATAACGGGCTATACTAGGGAAGTCTATAGATAGGGGGCACTAGGTAGCTCCCTAGATAAGTCCTTTAGCCCTTACGCACCCTTATATAATAGACTAGAGGGTTAGAGAAGAATAAATATTATACCTTTATATCTATCTATACTAACTCTTTTACTCTATACTATACCCCGTTTATAATAACTTCTTCTCTCTTACCTATACTAATAGGGGTGTAGACTATTAGAGCAGTGCTACGTATAATAATAATACCTACCCGCAGGTCTACTAGGGAGGTAGGATCCCCCGCTAGATAGGAGCTACTAAATAGCTAAACTCAGGATAAGATACCTATCGATCGGAATAACAAAGAGAGTACTAAAGAGGAACTAGTTAATTAATTAATAGACGCTAAATTAGATCGTCTTATTAAAGAGGAAGAAAAGAAGAGTTAACTAAAGTATAAATAAGAATATCTTAAGGCCTTAAGAGCTAGCTAACTATTAATCCTAATAGATAACCCTACTACTTACTAAGTAGTTATTAGTAGCAACCCCGAGGCGAAGAAGCACCGGTTAGAACTTTAGGGGAAGCACCTCCCGATGCTTAGGTATAAAGGGGGCACCTAGACTGATTATAATTAATTTATATTTAACCGCGATATATAATTCGAAATAAATAAGATTATATTAGACCTTGAGAAGGTGCTATATACTACCGGGTGCCTAGAAGGATTAGTAGCAAAGCGATAGACCTTATACCTTTCTATTAGATATAATAATAAGGCGAAGAATGTTACTTAGATAAC
This sequence comes from Colletotrichum sansevieriae, assembly GCA_026260285.1. Classification (NCBI taxonomy): domain Eukaryota; kingdom Fungi; phylum Ascomycota; class Sordariomycetes; order Glomerellales; family Glomerellaceae; genus Colletotrichum; species Colletotrichum sansevieriae. Next base: position 125,562 of record JAOQIF010000128.1, read on the forward strand.
GATAGAGGACTAGTTAACTAACGGCGTAGCTAATAAGGGGTCTAGGATCCTTAGCATATAAACTCAGCTTAAACGGGCCTACTAGCAACCGGGATGGTTATACTAGAGCTTTATTAATTACTATAAAGGGATTGAAGCGGAGAGCCCCTACTAATAACTAGAGCAGATCCGGGTAGCTAATACAGTAGCTAGGTTAGACCCTAAGCTCTAATACTATATTATAGCGAATAGATTACTAAAATCGCAGCTCGAACTTAACGTAAGGGCTAGGAACGCCGAACTTATAATTAATATATAAGTATATAGGCTACTAGTAAGGGACTAGAGGACTAACTATAAGGAATAATAACTATAGGGCTAAGCTACTAATCCAGAGGAACGGACCGAGAGCATAAGGGGGGACTACAACTATACTAGTACCCACCAGGAGCCTACTAAGGACTCGTTATAGGATACCAGGAGGGAAACTATTTATTATAGTTATAATAGGAAAAGCTATATCTCACTAAGGTGCCCGTACTATAAGAAATGCAGCTATACCCGCTACGAAGGCAAACCATGCCCTAGTAAATAATTAGAGGAGAACTAGGTAACTATGCAGATAGTTTAGTAGAATAGCGACTAGCTACATCGCTTCGAAATAATAATATAGGTCCGGGTTACGGGTAGCTAGAAGACTAGTACCACGCTTATTAATTATAGAGCTAATAAGAATATTATAGACTGAAGGGTTATAACCGATACCTAACTAGAAGCTAATAACTTAGAACCTATGAGGGGAATATAGGCATCTAAGGGACCTAACTATAGCATATAGAAGTTAGTCACCCGAATAACTAATAGTATAGGCATCTAGCGGATAGTTTTATATAACTTCAGGATTAGTGATAGTAATAGCTATAATGCTATCCTAGGGATCCCTTAGTATATATCGGAGTGCTGTAATATTAATTAGAGGGAGTTAGGCTAGACCTTTCCCCTATGCGAGAAGAGCATTCGCCCTATTATAACTAGAAAAGAGCTTAGGCGTATTAAAAACGAAGCAAGAGCAGTACTTATAGGG
>JAOQIF010001280.1:0-21967 GCA_026260285.1 Colletotrichum sansevieriae
TAAATATTAATAGGTCCTATAATAGCTAAGCCTAATAGCTGCTAAGCATCTTCTTATTAGCGAGGTACTAGTAACCTAGGTAGTTAGTAATAAATTAGATATAATACTAGGAGTAAAGCAAGTAGTGCTACTACCTCACTACTACCTCCCTAATAGCTAATAGCTCTACCTCTAGCATGCTATACTATAGTTGCACGCCCTTAAGCTTCTAAGAAATAAGTGCTACTAGTCTCTATATATCCCCCTCTAACCAGCTTAATATTACTTCTATTATAAAGTCTAATATATTAGTTTTAATATAAATTAGGAGTATAGGGTTAAAATAGCATAAAATAGGTACCTCCCTAAATAAAGCATAGAGCTAATAGAAGGTAACTAGTGCCTTACTAGTTATTATAAGTTATCCCTTAGCTATATTAGCAAGTTAATTAGTAAGCAGGCTATAGATTTTGGAGTAATTCTTAATAGATCTCCTATAGAACCCTATAAATCCTAGAAATTGCTAAATCTCTTGTGTTATAGTAGGTACTAGCTATTTAGAGATTGCCTAGACCCTCTCCTATTCTATAGCAATCCTATTTACTAAGACTATAAACCTAAGAAAGTCGATCTATTCCTTATAGAATTCATACTTATCAGGGTTTGCATAGAGGCTATTAGCTTCTAACTAGGTAAGTACCTATCTTACTACCTCTATATAGGAGTTTATTATAAAGGTATTTAGGGGCTAAGAGCCACGGTTAGGTCAAACTAATAGTAGAAGCACCTAAAAGGTAGGTCTAGTATTACTATGCTACTTCTGCTTACTTCTTCTAAGATCCTTCTTTTCTAGCTTTTAGTAAGTACTCGCTAAGTCCTCGCTATAAGAGTTCTATACCCTAGACCTATAGGCATCTCTATCCTTTAGCTTACGCTAGCTGTGGTATCTCTAGCTTCTCTAGCCTAGGTATCTAGTCCCTTATAATTATCCCCTTTCTAATTATAGTAGTCCCTACTATAAGGTTAGGTATTATAGGTTAGCCCTCTATTATTATCCCTCTTAGTTATCTAGGGTAGGCTCTAGATCTTTCACTATTATTACTATTATCTAGCATAGTAATAGTTCGCTATATATTTGCTAAAGGATAATAGAGCCCTTAGTATTATAGATATAGTAGCTAAGCCTATAGTCTTATTCCTTATAGTTCCTCTCCCTTTAAGCCCCTTTTATACCCTCTATCTAGGGTTAGTCTAAAGAGATCCTATTATTTTCTTTTAAAAGAGAATAGTTATTCTTATAATAACTTTATTTTTTATTCTCTAGCTATTCGCCCTTTATCTAGCGAGTACTCTCTTATATTATATACTTATAATAACTTCGTTTCTTATCCTATTATCCCCCTTCTAAATAAGCATATTATAAGGCTATTAAGTAAGTTAGATAGCAACTACTATTACTAATTTATTATATCTACCTCCTAGTAGGTAGCACCTGCTATAGTGAATAATTACTATTCTTACTATCTAAAGTTGCAGCTACTTTTATCATTATTTAGCGAGGCCTCTTAGCTACCTATAAAATAATAGCTTTTTCCCGCCCCAGGGTTAGTTCTTTTCCTCCTTATTATATTATATTATTTAATAACTATTTTCACATTTCCTAAGTCCTTTATCAAGCCTTTATAGACCCTTCGCAGGATCCTTCCTATCCTTTAATACTTCTATAACTATTATAAGCGCTAAGAGCCTTATTAGCTAACTCCTCACTAAGTATAGCCCTATTAAGTCTAAGCTTAGCAATAGCAACTATTAGCATAACTAGGCGGGTAGTAGCGAACCTTATATTAGCTATGCGCTATAGCTCCCTAAGAATACCTAGGTTATCTATACTTATTAATATAATAGTAACTATACGTGCGAGTTATACTAGGTTTATAGTATTAAGTGCTATAGAGTAAGTTTAGTAATTATTTAGGGAAGGTATAGGCTAACTTTTCCTATTTCTAGATCCCTACTTATCTTATTAGTACTATTTATTTCTATTAGAACTAAGTTAAGCATTATACTTATATAATTACTACTAGTTAATATTAATAGCGTGAGATTTTCTATATCTTTATAGCTATAGAGCAGGGGCAAGAGCTTCTCTAATACCTCTATAACTAGTTAATAAACCCTACTAGCCTCAAGCCTAGTATTAAGAACTATAATAACTAACTACTTGCTATAAGCATAGAGGATAGTATAGCTTTGCGCACCTAGGCATATCTATAGATTTTACTTAAGGTAGGTTTTATTTTATAGTTAGTCTTATCCTTTTATTATTCTAATATATATTTATAAGCAGCTTGCTAGGCTAAGGATAAGGTTTTAGTTAAGGAGATTATAATATAGCTTAATAATACTCTTCCTACTTAGTTATATAATAAAACTTATATCTTTAAGTAGGCTATATTTCTTAATAAGCTTATTAATATCCTAATAATATAGCTCTTAAAGAGTAATACCTATATATCCATGCTTCTCTTATAAGAGCCTTCAAAGATTTAAGGTTCCTATATGCTTTATAACGCCTTTAATTGAGCTCCTATTACTATCTTTAAGGTTATTAGTAATAGCCCTGCGCCTTAACCTAATTCTTATAAGAAGGTTAATAATAACTTAGTAATAGCTTATTAGTACTAGGTTAATAGTAATAAGGAGGATAAGTCCTTAGGTGCAGATGATAGTAACTCTAATAACGCTATAGAGAGCAATAGTTAGAGTAGTAATAGTAGTATTACTAGCAATAGCTTAGAAGAAGAGAGCGAGGATAGTAATAGTAGCAACGAGGATAATAATAATAATAAGGAAGAAGGTAATAGTAATAATAATAAGTAGTAGTATTAGCAGAACTTTAGCAAATATGCAGTAGACTTCTATAGTAGTATAAGGTTAGATACCCATAGGTTTTATATTACTTTCATAGGGGGGGGTTCTTGTCTTAGCGTTTTAGCTATCTGTAAGAGTATGGCTATAGGCCTAAACCAGGAAAGGCTGGAATGCTGAAACGTAGGTATCCGTTATTATATTGAAACTATTGCTTAACCGTCTAAGTCTATAGCTTATAGAGTTTTCTCTAAGGTGTATTTATCCGCCCCTGACTTGCTAACGTTTTGCTAATATCGTGGCTCTATATCCTATACCCGCTATTATTCCTTATAATAACCCCCCCTTCTAAAGCCTTAGTCCCCAAGGCGTACTAGTAGGGTAATATAGCTCTGCGTTGCTAATTATAGGGCGATAGTTTAGCGCTTTTATTATATTATTTGCTATTACTCCTTCCTGGGCTAGATTTAAGCTATTATAGCGAATAATATATTTTATTTTCTAGCGCGTTATATATTTTTGAATTTTGAGCATTGCTATTATTTTTTAATTAGTTGCTAATCGTTATATAACTATTTAGTAGTATATAGCTAGTAATTATTTAGCCTTATTGCCTAGTAATACTAAGTATAAAAGGGCGTCTTCTCTTTAAGGTCTCTAACCTAGTTGAATTTTTCCCTCTTTGCAATCCTTTTTCAACCTAGCAACCTCTCTTTTTTTTTCTTAGCACCTGTTTTATAAGCTTTCGCTATAATTATCTAATTTCTTTCTATCTCCTCTTTTTTTACTTATCTTCTTCCCTAGCTTTTTGATAATAGCTCTCTACTATATCCTATATTGCGCATATAGGCGTAGTACTTGCTAAATACCTATATAATCCTGAGATCCTCTCTAGCGACCTCACTAGTAGCGCTAATAGTAGCTACCCTTGCCTTAGCTATCTCTATAAGATATACTAGGATATTATTAACCTTTGCTATATATATAGCGAATACGCGCAGAAGTATATCTATTATAACTTCAATAAGAAGAAATACGCTACTATAAGTCTCTACTAGTTCGCTACTAGGTTACTATATACTAATACCTAGTAGGTTCCCTAGGAGCTTTAGGGCGCTACCTAAATAACCTAGAATATGTTCTACTAGATCTAAATTTAGGAATATAAGGGTATCTTATTATTATTATATCCTCGCTTCGCTTAGTAACTATTTAGTAGTATAGAAGTATATTACTAAGCTTATTTATAATCCTACTACTAGTAGTAGTAGCTATAATATAGAGCAGCTCTAGCTCTAGGAGCTCGCTTCAATCTGTAAGCACTTAGCTCTTAATGTCCTAGTTTATATAAGCTATTATTCGCTACTCTCTTGCTAACTATATCCTACTAATACTTAGTTCTAGGTTAGTACCATTTAAAATAATATTAATATACTTTAGCACCTAAACGCTGCCTAGCTGCTATATATTTATAATAATAGTCCTATTATATACCTTTATAATAAGATTAATTATCTAGTTAATAACCCTTTAATAAAGCTAGTCCCTAAGCGCCCTTATAAGCATAAAATTAACTCCTTTCCTAAGTTCAGCAAGTCGCTCTAAGACGATTTCCTTAAGTATACTTCTAATAATATTCCCTCCTGCTTTATTACTATTACTAGTACTCGCCCTGTTTTATATACCTCCTACCTTTATACTCCTACTAAATATAGCTAAGAGGATAGTAATAATTTAGTAAAGAAAGCTAGGAAAGCTAAAAAGGCTAAGGTTACTATTACTATCTCTAATAGTAGCTCTAGTAATAAGTTAGGTAGTGAGGTAGGTAGTAGCTCTAGTAATAAGTTAGATAGTAACTCTAGTAGTAGGTCTAGTAGTAAGTTAGCTAGTAGTTAGTCTATAGGTAGTGATAATAGGGATGTTAGTAATACTAGCTTAGCGACTAGTTGCTATAGTGCTAGCGCAAGCTAAAAGGATAGAGAGGCTTATAGGTCTAGGGTATAGAACCCTTATAGCAAGGACTTAATAAGTACTTACTAAAGGCTAGAAAAGAAGGATCTTAGAAGAAGCAAGTAAAAGTAGCATAGTAATACTAGACCTACCTTTTAGGTGCTTCTATTATTAGTTTGACCTAATTATAGCTCTTAACCCCTAAATACTTTTATAATTCTTCTGCTTCTACCCTACTTTAGGAAGGTTAGTAATAATAATAGTACTATATACCTAAGTAATACCTACTAATTAAGCTAAAGAACCTATGCCTAATATTTGCTAAGAGCAGAGCGAAATAGCCTATATAAACCTATATAAGGAAGATAACCCTAGCGAATAATTAGAGGATAATATGAGCTAATAAGGGGAAGCGAGAAGTTATGCTTTAAGCGAGGCTAGGGGCTCTAAAGAGGATAGGCTATCTATACTAAGCGCTCGCTACTTAGATAATAAGTATATATAGGAAAATAGGGAATATAAGACCCCTTCCTATAAACTAGATAGGCTATAGGGCTAGATATCTATAGCTATAGCTAATAGGCTAGCCTAAGCTAGAGGGCTAGATAAAGCAACTAGTAAGTGCTAATATAATAGATTATAACTATAATAGCTAACTAGTATAAGCTAATTACTACTATATTAAGCTCCTAATAAGTAATTGCCTAAGGTTTATAAAAAACCCCTAAATTATAATATAGCACGCCTTACTAGCAAATCTACTAGTATAATAAGGGAAGATTAGCTTATTATAGTTAAAGAGGCTTATAAGCACTGCCCTGGCTGCTCTAATAGCTAGTAAGCCTTGAGTATAATAGAGCATACCTTATAAATAGAATAATAGAATTATTAGTAAATACTTATAGATATATTAGGGAATTAGGTTAACCCTAAATAGGAAGACTTTAGAATCTTTATAAGAGGGTAGTATATTATACCTAAGCTCTAAGAATAGAACTATTATAATACCCTGAGATAGTGCTATTAGAAGGATAATAAGAAACTAATTATATATTAGGCTTAATAGGAGTCTATTAACTAAGCACTTAGCAAGCTAAGCATAAGTAATATAAAGGCGTATACCTTCTTTTAGGGCCTTATTAGGACCCTAAAGGATAAACTATTTAAGTAGGATATGAACTATACTAATATATATATTATTATCCTATATATATAGAGATTATAGGAGATTATAAGAGGCAGATATATAGGAAGGCCTACTTGCTATTCTAAGTTATATAAGTAACTATACTTAGGCTCTCTAGACTGCCCTTATAAGAGCAGCTTATAACCCCCTAGGTTAATAGACCTAAGGGACTGCTACCTAGAGACCACATCCTGGAATAACTACTTAGCAGATGCTTGCGCAATACCTAGCACTAGTAGTATGCCCTCTAACTCCTAGGGACCCTAATGCTATAACTATAAGAAGTATAGCTATATCTCCCCTAACTATACTAAAATCTATATATAGCTAATAGATAGTAACTAGAACCTAAACCTAAGATAGGGCGGTATAAGTATAATTATAGCACCTAGTATAACTAATACTAAGAACTTAGGAAATAAGTAGGTATAGGTATAACCCTAAGGGGTACTATGCTAGAAATCACCTTAGTTCTAGTAGGATAGATTATTAAGGGATAGGTATTAGCGCTCTAAGTATCTAGCGAAGTTAAACTAGAGGTTAATATAGATACCTATATAGTAGTAGATATTATATAAGAAGATCTTATTAAGAGACTATAACTAAAGGAGGCTACTAGTACTATAGCCCCTAAATTAGTGGATTTCTAAGGAAGGCCTATACCTATAGGAAAGGTCTACTAGCTTATATTCTTCCTTATAGATAGTTAGGGTTACTTATAGAAGATTCGCTAGGCTTTTATTATAAGCCCTTGCCCTAAAAGAGCAGGAGATATCCTTCTATCTAATAACTTAATAGGATAAGAAGGTACTTATATAGATACCTATATATATACTTAGTTATATAAACCCCTCTTACTTGCTAAGCTAGAGGCAATTGCCTAAGAAATTATAGAGAATAGCTAATAAGCCTATATTATATATCTAATAGGCGTTATAAGTCCTAATAAGAAGGATATAAAGACCTTAGGTAAATACTTACTAGATAAGGAGTAGGAGAAGAATATTCCTAGAGAACTTTAAGACTTTACTAACTTTTTTAATAAGGAGAATATAAAAAGGTTCTAAGGCTAAAGGGAGTAGTATAATATATTAAACTAAAACCTAGCAATGAACCCCTATATAGACCTATATGCCCTATATTAGTAGAGTAATTGTAAACGCTTGCTAAGTATATTTAGGATATAGAGGCAGCAGGCTATATATACTGCTTAACTAGCTCTATAGGAGTACTAGTACTATTTATGCCTAAGAAGGATAGAAGCCTATAACTATACATAGACTATAGAAAACTAAATAAAATTATAATAAAAAACTAATACCCTCTGCTACTAATTAATAAGCTTCTAGATAGATTCGCTAGAGCAAAGTTCATTTCTAAGATTAACTTAAGTAAGGCATACTACTAAATTATAATTAATAAAGCAAATAGATAGAAAATAGCATTTAGAATATAATATAGGTACTTTAAGTATATTATAATACTATTTAGGCTTATAAATACCCTAGTAACTTTTTAGGCATATATTTACTAAATACTTACTAACCTTTTAGATACCTGCTATATTATATACCTAGATAATATTCTAATCTACTTAGATATAAGGGAATAGTATACTAAAGACCTCTATACTATCCTATACTACCTAAGGGCTACTAAGCTATTTATAAAACTAAAGAAGTGCAACTTCTATTATATAGAAGTAGATTTTCTAAGGTTCTATATTACCTAAGATAGTATTAGGATAGACCTAGATAGAGTCTAAGTAGTTACTAAATAGCTAGTACTAAAGTCCTTTAGAGATATCTAAGTATTCCTTAGTTTCTATAACTTTTACTATAAGTTTATTATAAGATATTCCTATATTATAGCCCTTATAAATAGCACGCTTAATAGAAGCTATAATAGCACGAAGTTAGGAGCCTTCGCTTAGATATAGGAGATATAGACTATATTTAAGATACTTTAGAGAGTATTTACTAAAGCTCTAATGCTAAGATATTATAACTTAGTATTAGAAACTAGGGTTAAGACTAATATACCTACTTAGGTAGTATCTAGCGTGCTCTTATAGAAGTATAGTATAGTTTAGCACCTAGTAGCCTTCTAGTTAAGGAAGCTCTTAGATATAGAGAGGCACTAGGCTATAGGGTAATAAGAACTCCTTATTATTATAGAAAGTTTAGATTACTACGTATAGTACCTATAAGGACTCCCTGAGAAATTCGTAGTGCTTATAGACTATATAGCGCTAAAGGGAGTACTTGCTATGCTTATATAGGATATTTGCAGAAGATTTATGCAATAGGTTTACTACCTATTAGTATTTAACTTTAAAATCTAGTATAAGTTAGGGGTTATTAATCTAGTAGATAGACTATTATAACGCCCTAACTATATAGTAGAAGATACTAAGGTAGATAATATACTTCCTACCCTTAGAAAGAAGCTTAGGCTTATTAGCTAGCTTTTAGCAGCAGATTGCTAATAAGGGACTATAGCTATTACAAAAACTTATATCTAAGCTATCTAGCGAAGCATATAAGAACCTTGCTAGAGGGCTAGCTCTAAGGTTAAGGGATCCTCAGCCTTAAGTTAGCACTACCCCACGAAGGGTACTAATAAGCTACTATATATAAGTATGCGTATTAGCGCTATTACTTGCTTAAAAGCCTATGCAGGTGCTATGCTAACTGCTCCACGAGAGGATAGCAATAGGCTAGAGGACTTAGGGGGAGCTAGGGTTACTATACTAGAATAGTATATCCTACGTGCTATAATAAGGGAGCTTATTTAGGATAAAATAGCTTATATACTATAACTAGGCATAGATCTTAAATAGATAGTTAGAGAATTATAAGCTAAAGTCTACTTCTATAGAGATATCGTAGCTAAGGTTTGCTAAAACGCTAGGGAATACTAAGGATACTAAGTTAATAAGAATAATATCCTTTAGTTTAGAAGAAGGCTTATTATCCTAGAAGAGGGATCCCTCTGCTATCAAATCCTAAAGAACTATTATAATATACCTAGATTAGGGTATATAAGAGTAAATAAGAGAGCTAAGCTAATCTTATAAAGGTTTTATTAGCTATATTTAATAGAGGACGTGTAGCGATATATTACTAAGTGCCTGCGCTACTAAGGGGCGTATATATTATAGCATAAGCTATATAAGCTGCTATAAATACTAGAACTACTAGCATACCTATTCTAATAGATTTCTTTAGACTTCTTAACTAGCTTACTAGAAAGTTGCTAAGATAATAGAGTTATTTATAATATAATTCTAGTAGTTATATATTAGATAGCTAAAGTAGTATAATTCTTAGTAATAACTAAGTAATTAGATGCTGCGGGTTTAGTAAGAATCTTATATTAAGAGATTAAGTGCTAATATAGCATGCCTAAGGCTATTATTAGTAATTAAGATAAACTAATTACTAGTTAGTTCTAGCGAGACTAGACTAAGGCCTGAGATATAGAAAGGCGTATCTCTATAGTATAATATCTATAGATAAATAGCTAGACTAAAAGAATATATTAAACCTTAACTATATATCTTATAAAGTTTAATAAAAGCTTATATAACTAATAGGCAATATAAGTAGTTAAAGCTGAATTTCTATATAATAATAGTAAATATACTACTATTAGTATATCCCTATTGAAGGCCCTTATAGAATACTACCCTTAAATAATTAACTACTACTTACTAAATATTAAGATTAGAACCTAAGGGTTTAATAAAAGGCTTAAGAAGCTAATAGAGGTTTGCTAAAGAATAGCTAAGAATTAGTAATATATAATAGAGGTATAAGCTAAGAATATAAATATTAAAAGGAAAGCGTAATTATATAATATTAGAGATATTATAGGACTCTTAATAAAGAACTTCTATTTTATAAAGAGTTAGCAAAAGCTTGCCCTATGATTTATTCCTATACTAGTTATAGAAGTTATAAGCTCTAATATATATAGAGTATAACTTCTAGAGAAGTATAGCAGAGCATATAATATCTTCTTTATTACTTTGCTTAAGCTATAGTATAGCTAAAAGCTTACTAAGGGGTAGCTCCTAGACCTTAAAGAAGACCCTAAAGAATAGGAAGTTAAAGATATTATATTATAGAGGGAAGCGCTAATAAGCCCCCTATATTTAGTTAAGTAAAAAGGCTAGCTAGTAGAGTATAATACCTAGGAGCCTGAAGTATACTTAGTAAACGCTTTATAAATCCTTGCTAGATTTAAGAAATAGTAGCATAAGTTATATTATAAGTAGGATAACGAGTAGTATAGAGCAATAAGAAAAGTTAATTAACTATAAGATAGTGTAAGGAATAATAGCGGGTGCAGGATGCAGAGCCACGCTATTAGCAAAACGTTAGCAAGTCAGGGGCGGATAAATACACTTTGGAGAAAACTCTATAAGCTGCAGACTTAGAAGGTTAAGTAATAGTTTTAATATAATAATAGATACCTACGTTTTAGTATTCCAGCCTTTTCTAGTTTAGGCCTATAGCTATACTCTTATAACTCTATTACTTCTACTTTAATTTAAGAAACTAGCGCTAGTTAGAATATCTAAGTAAATTAGTAATAATATACTAATAATTTAGTAATAGAGTTTAACTATAATAAACTCCAGGCTAGGTATATAGAATATAACTAATAGGGTCTTAGCTAATGAGATACTAGTTATTTACTAAGCCCTAAGATATAGGGAATATAGCGCAGATACTATGCTAGGGGAATAGATAACCCTAGCGATAATATAGCGGGAGGAATAACCCTGAGGGGTTAGGCTAGGTCCTAGGTAGCGCTAGACTAGGCAGACTACCCCTCGAGGGGTAAATAAATAGCAAGTAGTAGCTAATAGGGTACCCCGCCTAGGACTCCCTGAGAAGCTAGTATCTCTAGTATCCTTACCTAAGCTATAGGGTTACTATAGAGATAGCAAGAGAGCCTTATAGAGCAGATGCATCTGCAATAGTAATAGCATAAGGAATAAACTACTACCCTACTATAAGAACTTGCTAACTGCTTAGTAATAAGATACCTATAGAGAGAATATAAAAAGCCCCCTATATATAACTACTATACTATAAGCAAGGACTTTACTATAGACTAGGTTAGTAACTAGATCTAAGTAATTTAAAATAGAAACTAACTACGCGCTAGTAATATGCTAGAGCAGTAGGTCTAATAGGCGCTTATAAAGATAAGCCTATCCCTATAGACCTAGTAGTAATACTATAGGGCTAGGCTAGAAGGAGACCTAATATAGGCTGATTTTATAGTATTTACTTGCTAATAGTATATTAACCCTAAGCTTTAAGAGCAAAGGTACCGCGAGAAGCTAGATATAATAAGGCAGAAGGAGATATAGTTACTAATATAGTTCCTTATTAAATAGTTAGTAATATATTAGGACTTAGGTATAGTTAGTATAGAAGATAGCAAGGCTAAGGCTTATATACTATACTTCTAGTTAGCCCTATTCCTATATAGGGAACTCAAACGCTAGAAAGTTAAGATATAGAGGCTAAGAGATATAGCTATAGAAGCTAAATACTATAGGAGATATATTACTAATAGGGTAGCGAACCTCTATAAAGTGAGATTAGGAAATAGCATATAGGGGAAGAGCATAACCTAAGGGGGCCCCTAGCAGCAAGGCTAGGCCAAAAGGCAGGCTAGTAGGGTTCTAGCTATAAAGCAATATAGGGTTCCTAGAGCCTAATGCCTTACTAACTAGTTAGTAGCGCGATATAGGGACCTAATTAGAACCAGCTTATATTTAGCCCTAGCATATAACCTGCTATATCTAATTATATAGTATGCTTTAGCTATAAGCAAAAGGGGTATAAGAGGGCAGACTACCTAGATAAATATATAAGATAAAGCGTGAATAAAATGCTAGTAGGATACTAAGCACTTATTAAAAAAGCAAGGGTTAATATAATCTAATCTATAAGAGAAGTTAAGGAACTTGATATATTAGAAAATAAGTAAGCTAGGGGATTATACTAGTAACCCCTATACCTAAACTAGAACTAGATACTTTCCTAAAGGGAGCTACTATAAAAAGATATGTAATTATTCTCTAGAATATTACTAAATAAGAAGTAGTAGTAGATATAGATTCCTATTCCTAGGTTGATATTATTAGTAGTTAACTAGCTAAGTCCCTATAACTATAACCTATAGTAGCTACTACCCCTATATTAGAAGGGTTTAATAGGTTATCTATAATAGGCTAGAATATATACTAGTTAATATTTTTCCTTATTAACTTAGGAGGAGAAGCGAGGAAGATATAGCAACTCTTTGCTAAAGCCCCCTAACCTAAAGGAGTAGGAGACCTCCTCTTATTATAATACTCTATAGGAAGAGAGGGTATTATAATTAATCCCTAGATAAATACCTAGGAATATGAATGCTTTAGTATTGCTAAGCTATTAGTATTTGCATAAGAGGTTATTGAGAATAGCTAGAAGGCTTATATTATATATATATTAGGGAATATCGCCCCCTATAAGCTGCTAATAGGGGTGCTAGAAGAAGAAGATACCCTAGAGGGTAATATAGAGTCACTACTAGAGCTATTTAGCAAATAAGTAATATTTAATAAATAGTTAGTAAAGGAGTACTTAGTCCTAGAGGGCGTGGAATGTACTATTAACTTAATAAAAGGGAAGAAACCTCTATATAGGCCTATCTACCTATTAAATAAGTATTAATTAGAAGAACTCTGCTATTATATTACTAATAACTAAGTAATAGGGCGGATCTAACCTTTAACTAGCAAGGCAGGCGCCCCTATCCTATTTATACCTAAGAAGGATAGGTCCCTATGCCTTTATATAGATTATTAAGGCCTTAATAAGGTAATACTAAAGAACTAATATCTACTCCCTCTTATTAGTAAACTATTAGATAGGCTTTAGAGAGCTAAATAGATCTTAAAGATTAATATTTAGGATATATACTACTATATTTATATTAAGCTAGAGGATTACTAGAAAACGGCTTTTAGGATGCGTTATAGGCACTTTAAATATACTATTATACTATTTAGACTTATAAACGCCCTAGCTATATTCTAGGTATATATTTACTAGGCGCTTGCTAAGTTATTAGATGCCTATTATATTACCTATATAGATAATATTATAATCTATTCTAAGATAAGAGAGCAATATATAAAAGACCTTCTCTAAGTGCTCTATAGGCTTTGCTAGTAGGAGCTCTATGCTAAGCTTAGTAAGTATAGGTTTTACTAATAGCAGGTAGAGTTCCTAGGGTATATTATCACACCTAAGGGTATATTAATAGACTAAACCTATATCTAAGCTATTATTAAATAGAAGCTGCTAAAGATATACTAAGAAATCTAAGTCTTCCTTAGATTTTATAACTTCTACTATAAGTTTATTATAGGATACTTAGGTATTATAGCCCTAATAATATCTTTATTAAAGGGTAGTAAGAATAGTAAGAAAGGAGGTAAGTTCTACTAGCTAGAAGAAGCCTAATAGGCTTTTAAGTAGCTTTAAGCTACCTTCTGCTTAGTAACTATTCTCTAATACTAGGGCCTAACTTGCGAAATAAGGGTTAAGATAGATACTTTTATAAAGGCTATATCTAGTATTCTATTATAGTATATTAATAGCTAGTAGTAAGTAGTTACTTACTATTTATAGAAGCTTAGTAATATAGAGCAACGTTAGGGAGCAGGCTAATAGGAACTTCTTACTATATTTAAAAGCTTAGACTATTAGGCTTATTACCTTTAGGGTATATTAAAGAAGTTTATAGTTCTAATAGATTACTAGGTGCTAAAGGGAGTTATTAGCATGCCTATATAGGACCTTTAGTGAAGGCTTGCTAGGTAAGTATATAAACTCTTAGTATTTAATTTCAACCTAGAGCATAGGTTAGGGGTTATAAACCTAGTAGATAGTCTATCTAAGCTAGACTATATAGAGGGGGAGGTGAAATATAATAATATACTCCTAACCCTAGTAAGGAAGCTGAGATTTATTAGCAAACTACTAGTAGATCTTCAGATAAGTATTACTATAATATAAGGTAGTATAGAGACCTTAATAGTATTTATTAACGCTATAAGGGCGAGCATAAGGTGCCCCTTCTAGATAGATAGCTCTAGGGGCGCAGACGCCTTAGTCTCTAGTTAGTATCGCGCTCTATAGCGTGCTAATATTATTATAACTATAGTAGCTATAATAACCTAATGCTAAAGAGCAAGGGGTAATATGGAGAACGCTTAGCAAGCGGTTATTAACTAAGAGGACTTATTTAGAGCTAGGGTTACTATAGCATAATAATAATATCCCACGCTAGGTTATAAGGGAGCTTATAATAAGCGAAATAGCAGATAGTTAGCAACCCTCCGAAGTAATAGAGAATCTTATCTATAGACTATAAGCTAATAACTTATACTACTAGATATAATTAGAGAGGGCGCGCAGACTAGCTAGTAATTATAGGGGCTATATAATTAATAGTTATAGAACCCTATTCTATAAGGAATAGTTAGAAATACTATAAGAGGGGTCTCTAAGGCTAGAGATCCTTTGCTAATACTACGATGACTATAGGGCGGATTATATAGGGGTAAATAAGACTACTAAGTTGATCTCAAGGACCTTCTACTAGCTAAACTTAGCTATAGATATATATAATTATATTATAGGGTGCTATATATACTAGGGGAACTGTATTATAAGGCATAAGCCTTATAGAAAGTTATAACTACTACCCTTACCTATATACCTATTCTAGGAAATAAGCATAGACTTTATTACTAGATTGCTAGCGAGCTCTCGGCATATAGGTAGAGAATATGATACAGTTCTCGTTATTATATGCTAAATAACTAAGTTTGCTATATTTATTCTAATAATAAAGCAGCTAATAGCTGCTAAGTTAGCGCGGATTATCTATAAATAGGTTGAATGCTACTTTAGCACCCTAGAGGGTATTATTAGCAACTAAGATAAGCTCCTAACTAGCTAACTTTAGGAAGAGTTCATAAGAGAGAGGGCTATTAAGCGCTACCTCTCTACTATATACTACCCCTAGACTAATAAGTAGTTAGAAAGGATATATTAAATATTAGAGAAGTACCTGCGAGCATATACTAGTAACTCGCTATAAGAATAAGTAGCCTAGCTGCCTGAGGCGGAGTTTACATATAATAATAGTTACTATAGCACTACTAGCTACTTGCTAATAGAGGACCTATATAGTTACTACCTGCGTTGCAAAGAATACGTGGCTCCTGCGAATAGAGTTATAGTATAGGGTATAAGGGAGCAAATTAAATATATTTTAAGACTTTATAAGAGGGCCTAGGAATAGTAGCAGAAAGCTACTAAAGTATAAGCTAAGTACTATAATATAAGGCATAAGGACTAGACCTATTTTAGGGATAGGTTATTAGGCTATTAATAAAGAACTTCTGATTTAAGAATAAGAAACTAGTACCTAGGTTTATATAAGTAGCTATTATAGAACTAGTTAGCATATAAATATATAAGGTCTATCTACTACTATAGTGCTAATAGATATATAATATATTCTCTATTACTTTACTAGAAATATAAGATGACTACTAAATAAGTAGCAAAGGTTCACCTATATACCTAGAGCTTGAGGATAAGCTAGAGGAATAGGAGGTAGAAGAGATTATTATATAACAAGGTATTAGTAATAATATGCAATATCTAGTTAAGTAGGTAGGATAGCCTATAGAATATAATATATAGGAGCTTATAGAGAACTTAGCAAATGCGCAAGAAGCTATTCATAAGTTTAATAGATAGTATAGGAGGTCTTATAAGAAGTAGGATAACTAGTTGCTAAAGTTATAGCAATACGTTGCTAATTATAAGTTATAAGATTATAAAATAAAAGCTAAATTAAGAAGTAGAATATTAATTATATTAAGTAGCAAATTATTACTAATATTATAATAAAAAAAGGATATTATCTTATGAAGAAAAGGGAGAGAGCTAATAATCTAACTAGTTATTTACTTCTAACTATAGCTTTAAGTACGAGCACCCTAACTACTATAACTACGAGCAGCTGAGGTGTCTCCAGCTTCTCCAGCCTGGGTATCCAGTCCCTTATATTTATATTATTAGTAAATATCAAGATATTATCTAAATATATAATATAAATCATATTAACTAGGCCTATAAGTAACTTATTAATAAAAGTCTAGAAGGTAGCAGGTGCGTTAATAAGCCTAAATAGCATAATATAGTATTTATAGTAGCTATATTATATATAGAATACTATCTTCTACTTATCTCCCTCTTAGATCCTTACCTAGTAATAAGTATCCTTAAGGTTAAGTTTAATAAAGTACTTTACTTAGGAGAGCTAATTAAGGATTTTATTAATTAGGGAGAGATAGGTATAGTTCTTAGTAGTTACTTAGTTAAGTCCCTAGTAGTCTATATATAACTTTAATTTACCTCCCTTCTTTAGGATAAATAGGATTAGTACCCCTACTAGACTTATTAATAGGTAAATCTATCCCTTCTATAGGGCCTTATAGATATAGTCCCTTAACTCCTCTAACTCCTTCTTAGCTAGTAGGTAGATTAGTTTAAATAGGGGCTTAGCCCTAGGCTCTAGGTTAATAGGGTAGCTCCTAGTAGTCCTAAACTCTAGTATAATCCCTACTAGGTTAATATTAAATACCTTCTTAAAGTCCTAGTACTCTAGTAGGATATTTATTTTAATCTCCCTAGTATCCTTAAGCTCCTTAGTATCCTCTAGGTAGGTAGTAGTTAATATCTAGTTAACTTATAGTATACCTATAAGTACTACTCTTGCTTTATTTTTAATATACCTAAACTCCTTTTTAGTTATAGTAGGGCGAATACTCTTCTTATATAGGGGAAAGGTCTAGCCTAACTCCCTCTAATTAAGGTTAGGATACTCTACTATATACTAAGGGATCCCTAGGATAGCATTATAGCTATTACTATTACTAATCCTATGTAAGGGACTAGATACCCAGACCGGAGAAACCGGAGATGCTTCGGCTACTATAGGCCGAAGGGATAGAGAGGCCTATAGGTCTAGGGTATAGAACCCTTATAGCGAAGACTTAGTAAATACTCGCTAAAGGCTAGAAATAAGGGATCTTAGAAGAAGCAAGTAAAAGTAGTATAATAATATAGACCCTATCTTTTAGGTGCTTCTACTATTAGTTTAACCTAACTATAGCTCTTAGCCCCTCAATACCTTTATAATTCTTTTGCTTCTACCCTACTTTAGGAAGGTTAGTAATAATAATAGTATTATATACCTAAGTAATACCTACTAATTAAGCTAAAGAACCTATACCTAATATTTGCTAAGAGCAGAGCGAAATAGCTAGTGCGAACCTTTATAAGGAAGCTAACCCTAGCGAGCGATTAGAGGATAATACGAGCTAATAAGAGGAGGTAAGAAGCTATGCTTTAAGCGAGGCTAGGGGCCCCGAAGAGAACGGGCTACTTATGCTAAATGCTCGCTATATGGATGCTAAGTATATATAGGAGAATAGGGTATATAAGACCCCTTCCTATAAACCGGACGGGCTAATAAGCTAGATATCCACAGCTGCAGCTAATAAGCTAGCCTAAGCTAGAGGGCTAGATAAAGCAACTAGCTAAGTGCTAATATAATAGATTATAACTATAATAGCTAACTAATAGGAGCTAATTGCTACTGCGTTGAGCAACCGAGCTCCTACTAAGCAATCGCCTAAAGTTTATAAAAAACCCCTGAATTATAATATAGCGCGCCTTACTAGCAAATCTATTAGTATAATAAGGGAAGATTAGCTTATTATAATTAAAGAGGCTTATAAGTACCGCCCTAGCTGCTCTAATAGCTAGTATATCTAGTAGGCTTTAAGTGCAATAGAGCATACCTTATAAATAGAATAGCAGAATTATTAGCAAATACTTATAGATAAGTTAGGGAACTAGATAAACCCTAAATAGGAAGACTTTAGAATTTTTATAAGAGGGTAGTATATTACGCCTGAGCTCTAAGAATAGAACTACTATAATATACTAAGATAGTGCTACTAGAAGGATAATAAGAAACTAATTATATATTAAGCTTAATAGGAGTCTATTAACTAAGTACTTAGCGAGCTAAGTACTAGTAATATAAAGGCGTATGCCTTCTTTTAGGGCTTTATTAGGACCCTGAAGGATAAACTCTTTAAGTAGGATATTAACTATACTAATATATATACTATTACCCTATATATATAGAGATTATAAGAGATTATAGAAGGGAGACGCAGGGGAACGTCTGCTAGCTATTCCGAGTTATATAAGCGACTATACTTAGGCTCTCTAGACTGCTCTTATAAGAGCAGCTTATAACCCCCTAGGTTAATAGACTTAAGGGATCGCTACCTAGAGACCCTATCCTAGAATAACTACTTAGCAGATGCTCGCATAACGCTTAGCGCTAGTAACGCGTCTACTAACTCCTAGGAACCCTAATACTATAACTATAAGAAGTATAGCTATATCTCCCCTAACTATACTAAACCCTATACGTAGCTAATAGGTAGCAATTAGAACCTAAACCTAAGGCAGGGCGGGATAAGCGCGATTATAATATCTAGTATAATTAATACTAAAGACTCGGGAAACGAGTAGGTATAGATATAACCCTAAGGGGTATTATATTAGAAATCACCTTAGTTCTAGTAGGATAGACCGTTAAGGGATAGGCGTTAGCGCTCTAAGTATCTAGCAAAGTTAAACTAGAGGTTGATATAGATACTTATATAGTAGTAGATATTATATAAGAAGACCTTATTAAAAGGTTCTAACTAAAGGAGGCTACTAGTATTATAGCCCCTGAATTAGTGGATTTCTAGGGAAGGCTTATGCCTATAGATAAGGTCTACTAGCTTATATTCTTCCTTATAGATAATTAGGGTTACCTATAGAAGATTTGCTAGGCTTTTATTATAAGCCCTCGCCCTAAAGGAGCAGGAGATATCCTTCTATCTAATAACTTAATAAGATAAGAAGGTATTTGCATAGATACCTATATATATACCTAGTTATATAAACCCCTCTTGCTCGCTAAGCTAGAGGTAATTATCTAAGAGATTATAGAGAATAGCTAATAAGCCTATATTATATATCTAATAGGTGCTATAAGCCCTAATAAGAAGGATATAGAGTCCTTAGGCGAAGACTCGCTAGATAATAAGCAGGAGAAGAAGATCCCTAGGGAACTCTAAGACTTTATTAACGTTTTTAATAAAGAGAATATAAAGAAAGTTCCGAGGCTAAAGGGAGTAGTATACTATATTAAACTAAAACCTAGTAAGGAACCCCTATATAGACCGATATACCTTAAATTAGCAGAGCAGTTATAAACGCTCGCTAAGTATATCCGGGATATAGAGGCAGCAGGCTATATATGCTATTTAATTAGCTCTATAGGAGTACTAGTACTATTTATACCTAAGAAGGATAGAAGCTTATAACTATATATAGATTATAGGGGATTAAATAAAATCATAGTAAAGAACCGTTATCCTCTGCTACTAATTAGCAAGCTTCTAGATAGGCTTGCTAGAGTAAAGTTTATTTCGAAGATTAACTTAAGCGAGGTATACTACTAAATTGCAATTAATAAGGCAGATAGGTAGAAAATAGCATTTAGAATGCAATATGGGTACTTTAAGTATACCATAATACTATTTAGGCTTATGAATACCCTAGCAACTTTTTAGGCGTATATTTACTAAATACTCGCTAACCTTCTAAATACTTGCTATATTATATACCTAGATAATATTCTAATCTACTTAGATATAAGGGAATAGTATACTAAGGACCTCTATACTATCCTATGCTACCTAAGGGCTACTAAGCTATTTATAAAACTAAAGAAGTGCAACTTCTACTAGATAGAAGTGGATTTTCTAGGGTTTTATATTACCTAAGATAGTATTAGGATAGACCTGGATAGAGTCCGAGCGGTTGCTAAATAGCTAGTACTAAAGTCTTTTAGAGATATCTAAGTATTCCTTAGTTTCTATAACTTTTACTATAAGTTTATTATAAGATATTCTTATATCGCAGCCCCTATAACTAGTATGCTGTGAGGGTTATAGCCTACAAAAGGCCGGGCCGGGGAAGGAAAGAGCAGTAGTAACGTAGGGGGTAGTTGTATTATAGAAGACAAGTTAGCCTTCTAGCCACTTGTGCGTACAGAGCCCCTTTTTAGGGCTCGGCTCGGCTCGGCTGACTAATGCGGTTATACCTCGGCGGAGGCCCGGCGCCGGTTCGGCGCCGGCTCGGCGCCGTAATCCTAATCCCTTACATATGCTTAAGGGAAGCTAGAACGGCATGAAGTTAGGAGCCTTCGCCTAGACGGGGGAGATATAGATTATATTCGAGATACTTCGGAGAGCATTTGCTAAAGCCCTAATACTAAGATATTATAACCTAATATTAGAAACTAGGGTTAAGACTAATATATCTACTTAGGTAGTATTTAGCATGCTTTTATAGAAGCATAGCATAGTTTAGCACCTAGTAGCCTTCTAGTTAAGGAAGCTCTTAGATATAGAGAGGCGCTAGGCTATAGGGCAATAAGAACTCCTTGCTATTATAGAAAGTTTAGATCACTAGGCGTAGTATTTATAAAGACTTCCTGAGAAATTCGTAGTATTTATAGACTATATAGCGCTAAAAGGAGTGCTCGCTATACCTATATAGAATATTTGCAGAAGACTTGCGCAATAGGTCTACTACTTATTAGCGTTTAACTTTGAAATCTAGCATAGGTCGGGGGTTATTAATCCAGCAGATAGACTATTATAATACTCTAACTACGTAGTAGAAGATACTAAGGTAGATAATATACTTCCTACCCTTAGAAAGAAACTTAGGCTTATTAGCTAGCTTTTAGTAAATATTCGCTAGTATATTACTAAGCTTAAAGGAACTATAGCAGTTATAAGAACTTATACCTAAGCTATCTAGCGAAGTATATAAGAACCTTGCTAGAGGGCTAGCTCTAAGGTTAAGGGATCCTTACCCTTAAGTTAGCACTACCCTACGATAGGTACTAATAAGCTATTATATATAAGTATGCATATTAGCGCTATTACCCGTACGAAAGCATATGCAGGTGCTATGCTGACCGCTCTACGAGAGAATGGCGATAGGCTAGAGGACTTAGGGGGAGCTAGGATTACTATACTGGAATAGTATATCCTACGTACTATAATAAGGGAGCTTATTTAAGATAAAACGGCTTATATGCTATAACTAGGCGTAGATCTTAAATAGATAGTTAGAGGACTGCAGGCTAAAGACCCCTTCTATAGAGATATTATAGCTAAGGTTCGCTAGGATGCTAGGGAATACTAAGGATACTAAGTTAATAAGAATAATATCCTTTAGTTCAAAAGAAGACTTATTATCCTAGAAGAGGGATCCCTCTGCTATAAAATCCTGAAAAACTACTATAATACGCCTAGATTAGGGTATATAGGAGCAAATAAGATAGCTAAGCTAATCTTATAAAAGTTTTATTAGCTATATTTAATAGAGGATATGCAGCGATATATCGCTAAGTACCCGCGCTGCTAAGGGGTGTGCATACTACGGCATAAGCTATACGGGCTACTATAAATACTAGAACTACTAGCATACCTATTCTAATAGATTTCTTTAGACTTCTTAACCAGCTTATTAGAAAGTTGCTAAGATAATAGAGTTACTTATAATATAATCCTAGTAATTATATATTAGATAACCAAAGTAGCACGGTTCTTAGTAATAACTAAGCGACTAGACGCTGCGGGTTTAGCGAGGATCCTATATTAAGAGATCGAGTGCTAATATAGTATGCTAGAGGTTATTATTAGTAACTGAGATAAACTAATTACTAGCTAGTTCT
>JAOQIF010001281.1:0-21948 GCA_026260285.1 Colletotrichum sansevieriae
ACTCTATCCTTATTATATATAACTAGGATATCTTTTAGCTTAGATATTCTATAAGATAGAATATTATCCGCTTAACGAGGCGGTCCTAGGCTAGATTTAGCAAGCGGGGTTATAAACTACGCGCTAGCTGCTATATTACTTATAGCCCTATCGAATTCAGATTATAAGAACTAGCGCGAGTTTAATTCTCCTCTTATAAGGGTAATAATATCTATATAGTTAATAAGGTTAATAGTCTCTTCTACTTCTATTAGGATAATATAGCCTAGCTGCTATCCTCTTAGGATTATTATCAGCCTATCTGTTATATTTCGCATAAGGATAAGCTTAGGGTTATCTACTATAACTATTATATTAAATACGCCTATATAACTAGATTGAAACTACTAAGTATTAGAGCCTTACTAGCTTAACTTAGGGAGGTTAATAAAGCTAGTAATAACGAAGGCGTTGCTTTGCAGGGGAATAACTATAGTATAGGCGTTATTAACTCGTTTAGTTACTAAATGCTATCTCCTGAACTAAACTAGACACTATATTCTATATACTAAGCAGAACTTAACTATACCCTTATTAAAGTCTATAACTAGCCCGTGATCTTTATAGAACGGTATTCCTAGCAGAAGATTCGCTCCGAGGGTATTTATAACTCTAGCTATAATAATAATATAGCTATAGATCTCTATATTGCTAATAATACCTGGGATATAGAAGTTGAATATAACCTATTCTATCACCTAAAAGGTTAAGTCTACTGCGTTTATCTTCTATAGTTTTATTATTTGAAACATAGGATTTCGCATAAAGCATAGTACCTAGTTCCTATTAACTAGAGTTATTGAGGCGCCTATATCAATATAGACTTCCTCTAGGCTAGCTATATTATTGCTTTTTATATTAAGGCGGAGATATATCCGTTTAGCTAGTATTATTCGTTTTACTAGTTTTACCTAAGCGTTGATAATTTGGTTTTTCTTAAGTAATACCTGCGCGTTATTTGCTAGGGGAATTGCAACGAGACCTGCGAAATTTATTATATTATTAATATAATATATAGCAGAGTTTATAACTAAAGCAGTTAGGGAGATCGCTAGTAGGCTTCTTGCTATAACTACGACGTCTATTATCTAGCCTGCTATTTCCTCTTTGCGTAGTTGCTCTAATAGGGTAGCTAAATCGTAGGGGACTTCCTATACGTCTAGTAGGATATAGCTGCTATTAACGAGGTCGTTAATATTATAGTTATTATTATAATCCTCCTATATATAATAGGCATCTGAGTTAGTTTATCCTAGTCTATTATATTTTATATAATATCGAAAACCTAGGTTTCTCTATAACTAGTTCTATAGGTAGCGATCTTTCTAGTTTTAATAGTTATTAGAGCGCTAGAAGCGTTGCTAAGGTTAATAATATTATTAGGGTTATAGATTATTATAATTATCCCGTTAGAAGTCTTAGTTATTCTATTATCCCTTATTATTATTCTATATTATATCGTTAGATTCTTCTACTATATAGTTAATACTAATTAGCGCCTGGAGTCTGTGCTAAACTACCTTGCATTTTTTCTTAGCTATATTAAGGTAATCCTCGAGAGTATTACTAGTAGTTAGTTCGTCTAGGAATTACTAAAGCTCTAGGTTAATTATATTATAAAAGATTATTAATAGCTAGCTAACTATAGATATTAGTCCTATCTACGCTCTACTATATTTAAAATAATCCTAAGTAAAGTTATAAATATCTCCATCTCCCTTAAGGTCTTTTATAGTAAACCTATATATAGCGATCTATTAGATAGACTCCTATTAGGTTAGTATAAAACGTCTCCTAATAGCATCGTATAAGGTATAATATCCTATGCAGAGGTAGTTCTATTATTTAATTAGCCCGAGTTAATATTCCTACTAGCTAAGTGCTTTCCCTTATAATAGAGAGTTCTAATTCTATATAATCTCTAAGGCTATAGCTAGGCTAGTAGTTTTAATATCTAAGCTAGAGATCTATAGATCTATCTCCTTATAGTATAGAATATCCTAGTTATAAAAGACGGGCTCTATACTATACTTCTTATTAATATCTAGCTAAAAAATACTATATTATTAAGCAAATCTACCTTCCTATCGAGTTCCTACGGGCTATAGTATCCTAGTATTAGCCTCGAGCTAGCTAAATACTCGAAGGAGTAAAGCCTTAAGACCCTAGGCTAGCAGCTCTAGGTAGGGCCCCTAGGATAATAGTAAAAATATTAATAGTAGTGCTAAATTCTATTATAGCAGCTAGGTCCTCTCTATTAGTAGGTCCTACTTTAATAGACCTATAGTAATATTATAAAGAATTTATAATATTCTATAAACTTTTTGCTCTAATAGTCCCGTAATAGTATCTTCTAGTATTATAACTCGCGGTTTAGGGTTTTTTCTGCTCCTATTATAAATATTATTTATTATAGCTCTTGCCTTAATAGGAGGTCCTAGGGGTTTAATATCTAACTAGCTAGACTAGATAGGAGTTATAACTCTTTTATCTCTTAGGGGTAGAAGGGTAATTCTCTTGCTAGCTCTATGAAGGCTTTCTTCTCTAGATAGGGGTATAAAAAGTACTACTATTACTAGAGGATCCCTTATAGCTATAATCGTATTAATAATACTAATTAACGTAGCTATATAGTTATTAGGCTTAAGTATCTAGTAATAGTATAGATTAGCTTTTACCTTCTAGCTTATATTAATAATATCTATATAGGGTATATAGTTATTATCCTATTCGAGAGAAGCGAGGTTTGCTATCTAGTTATGAAATCGTTTGCTAAGGCTAAGGGTAAAGTTATAATCCTTATAAGCCTACTAGAAACTATAGAGCCTATAAGCCTCGTTATAATATCTAACTCTAGCTATATCTCCTGCGTTATAATATTCCTCTATAAGAGAGGGATTACTATATTAATTTAATATTAAACTCGAATAGTTAGCTATATAAGTTAATAGTTAAGACCTCTAATCTCTTTAACTTCTTTAACTTCCTTCCTTTTAGTATATAAATGCTTTTAGGAAGGGGTTTCGAGGTCGAGTCCGAGTCCTCTACCTTATTATAAGTCTTCGTAGTATAAGGGAGGTCTTAGATAAGGAAAAAAGAATAAGTTATACTACTAGTTATTATAGTCTTCCTACTAGCCTAGGGCTATAGTAGGGGTTGCTAAGATTATAAATAAAACAAGGAAAAGAGCAATATAAGCGTAAATAATAATAAATAGTATAATAAGCAATTATAGGTATATCGTAATATATTCTATAATAGCCGAGCCTTCTAAGCTTATCTACTAGAAGTCTCCTACTTAAAGGATAGGCGTTAAGCCTAACCGTGGTCACGTGGAATACCACGTGATAGCCGACTACATCACCAAAAGGCGTGTGACAAAACTAAGAATATTCCTTGGGAGGTCTATTATATCTTAGAGAGCTTTAGTAATACTATTATTATTATACTATAGAGTTATAGTCCCTTATAGCTATTAGGAAACGTTTAATATTAGTAAACTATAACTAGGGTTACCCTATAGTTAGTAGATTAGTAGGGCGGAATTAGGTCTTACTACTTCTAAGCCTAGAGGGGCTATTATATAAGTAATATTCCCTATAAAACTATAATAATTATTAGCTAGAGGGGAATATAAGGAGGTAATAAGATATAATAATAATATAAGCTACTAACTTATAGTTAGGGGTTTTAATAATACCCTAAAGAGTATATAAGGTCCTAGCTTAACTAGCGCTCCTAGTTCTTATAGTAGCTATATTAGTAGAGGAGGCGTGGTTTATAGCTATATACTAGTAAAGATAGTTTATTTATTATTATATATTTAGACCTCCTTAGGGCTAATATTACTAAACACGCTATTAAAGATAGGTTACTTATAATAGCAAATAAATGCTTTAGTAATACTATTAATAGTCTCCTAGAGGTTATATATATCTATAGTCTATCTATTAATGTTAAGAGTATCCTTAAGCTAGCTATTATTAGGGGAGAATTTTAGGTATTACTAAGTTTAGCTAGTATTCTAATATATACTTCCTAAAGCTATTATATTATAAAAAAACGCCTAGCTAAGGGTATAGATAACCTTATTATCTAGAAATTAGTATTAGAAAACCGCGATATAGTAAGCTTTATTATACTACGCCTTAGTAAGGCAAGTAGTTAGGAATAGTAGTATTATAGTTAAAGCTAGCTAGTTTATAATGATAGAGTCCTCTAAGCCCGAGTCCTTATTCTAGTATACTTATTATATATACTTCTTTAAGCCTCCTGCTATATAATAATCATAATAAAAAGCCTAAAACGAGTAAAAAGCCTTAAGGGAGTAGAGAATTTAAAAAAAGAAAAATAAAGAGTTATACTACTAGATATAACTATCTCCTTAGTATACCTATAGCTATACTAAGAGGGTAGCAAGAGGTTTAGTAAAATAGTAGTAAATAGAAATAATAAAGTAGTAAATAGTAATAAATATAGGTATAAGTTATGTTAATATTAAAGTTTTAATCTCTCATATTCTATTCTATTAGTTCTATTTATAGGTAATAGACGCTACGTGATAGTAACTATACGCTACTATATAGTGATATTAATAGCTATAAAATAAGTCATATTATTTATAGAACTACTAGTATCTCTTATACTAAAACTAATACTAGCGAGCAGGTATTAGGTAAAACTATATTCCTTAATAAGTCTAGGGGATATAATATTTATTTCAGAGCCTTAGTTAGCCTATATAGCTCTTATAAGTAAATAGTAATAAGTAGTTAGTATTAATAGTATATACTACAGCTAGAATAAGCGGGTTACCTTATAATTCCTTAAGAATAGTTAAATATATACCTATAGGTTATTAGTTATTTTTATGATAGTAGCTTTAGAATTAGCTATAACCTTCTCCTTCCCCTTTATATAATTAGGCTTATATATAACTACCTACTAAGATAAGAATTATAATATCTTTAAGAACTTAGGGCTAAGTTGTATTAAGTTAACTAATAAAATCTCAAACTGAATATCTATAGCTAATTATTATATATTAATAAAGAGCTTGCTCTCTTAGGCTATAATAGTAGTTAACCTAGTTTATTAAAGTAGCTTTAGTTTTTTAACTAGGTCTAGAACCTCTATTTTAATATCTATAATATCTCCGATCTTAATATATTCCTATAAATTAGATCCTAGAATTCTTATAACTCTAGCCTATTATATAACCTTCCCCTTAGTTAGCTTAGTTACTTTTATAACCTATTAGATATAGCTAGCTAGATATTATAACATTATATCTATTTATTTCTTCTAAAAATCTAATAAACTAGCTTAAGCTACTATTATATTAATTTTTAAAACTCTCTTATCTAGGTTTAGACATTTATTATATATAATTCTTAGAACTAAGGTAATCTAGTTAGATAGATCTATAATACCTAAAGGCTTAACCTCTTCCTAAATATAAGATTCCTCTTAGTTAGTTAATAGAGTTACTAGATTAGATATATCCTCTAGTAGGGTAAGTTTATAAAAATATCTTCTAATAATAATATTAGTATTATCCTATAGGTTATAAATAGAGTTATTTAGGGTTATAATAGGAGTAGTCTTACTACTAAACTTATAAAAGAAATATAACTATATAGAATAAATATCTATAATACCTCTTAATAGTTAAATACCTCCTATAAAGCTATAGTTATAGGGGAAGATTAAAGCCTTTATTGTAGCTTATTCCTATACTAATAGATACTTTAGAGGTAGTTCTAAATAATTAAGATATTAATATCTAATTTATCCATAAGTAATATAGTAAACTTCCCTATCTTATAATAGTTTTAAACTATTTATATATAAGTTAGTAAACTTCTTCTAATCTAGTAACCTAGGAAGATTAGTATCTTTTTAGCTAAAGTTAATTCCTATATTATAACCTCCTTAATAGGCTCCACGATTCTAGGGTTTATAGGACTATTACTAGTTCTAATAGTAATTAGTATTATTATATAAGTTATAGGGAGGGGGCTTAGGATTATTACATCCTTATTACTAATTACTATTAAACTACTACTAATTACTATTAGACTACTATTAATAGTTCTATTTATAACTTCTACTATATAAGTATAATTAATATCCCCTATAGCTATAAGTAGGTACTATAAGTATATTATAAGGTGGGATATATAGGTATAGGACCGTTATAACTAGATAGGTAGAATAGTAACTACTATAGTTAGCCTATATTAGGTAATTTAGATATATATAGGCTAGTTATTATACTAAAATCTAGTCTACCCCTTAGCTAGGGTTTTATTAAGTAACTAAGTCCTCTAGGATCTAAGAATAGAGTTAATTAGCTTTATATTATTCCTTAGCTTCTTATTCTTCTAATATCTAGCAGGTATCTTGAATAATATAGTAAGTAGATTTACGACTACTTAATACTATTACTAATATACTTAATACCTACTAATAAAGCTTAGTATCTTTTAGTTCTTATATAAACTAGCAAATAACCCTAATAAGAATAGTCTTCTTAGGTTTTATAAGTATTACTTAGTTACTTGGATGCTTATAACTAGCTTAATATAATAGGGATAGTACTTAGTTATAATAAGCTAATAAAGCCTTGTTATCCTTCTACTTTATTATATTAATATTATTACTATTAGTTTCTTAGTTTACTACTCTGGATAGGAATTATTCTTTTAGGGAGCTCTCTATAATAGCTAAATTAGAACGATTAGTAATATTATTAGAGGCTTTCTTAATAACATTAATAAGATATAAGATACTATTAAGGTATATTATTATTATACCTTTATATTATATATTAATTATTCTAAGGACTTAAGAGATAGGAAGTTATCTAGGTTTATATCTAACTTTTTTAAAATTATATTTTAATTATATTAGCTATTTTAATATAATAATAGAACTATTAAATATACTATAAGTTAATACAGAAAAGGCGAGATTAGTAATATTATTATTATCAGAAAGAGTTATGAATAATATATTAGCTAGGTTCTTAGTTATTTACTAATCTACTTTAACTAAACTATTCTTAAGATAGTAAGCCTTTAGCTATATTATTAGCTTATCTATATTAGTATTAGGGTTAGATAGTTATTTAGGATTCTAATTTAGTTATATAAGTAAAGTTAAATACTACTTATAGGTATTTAGAAATTTATAGGATAGGAATAGTTATTAGTTTATAAGTATATTAGACTACTCTCTAGTCATTATAACAGAGTTTATTATAATTAAAATACTAATCTATAGTATAATTAGCTTATATTAGTTATTTATAATATTAGCTTCTTTAATATTTATTAGCTAGCTAATAGTATTGGACCTCTCTAGAGTTACTAGTTTTAATATATAATATCTTATAATAACGATCTTAGCTTAATACTAAGCTATATTAATACCTATAGGGCTATATAACTAGTTATTGATAGGTAGTAGTAAGTAAATAAGGTTATATAGAGATACGATATTATTAAAAGTCTATACTAACAACGCTATAGTAATACTTATAATAGCTTACTACTAAGTTATAATGGCTTAAAAATATTATAATAAGAGTTCTTTAGCTTCCTAGATACCTATAATATATAGAACTTAATAGGTTTTAATAATAACCTCGGAGTAGGAGCTAGAACTAGCCTTATAGTAAGAGCGGGTATAGTTATATATAAGCGGGGTTATCTCTTCTAGGTTCTGCTCTAATGCTAAACTAGGCTAAATATGCTAAATATAGGAGTAACACGGTTATCCCCCAAAACGGAATCTCCGCCCTATTGGTCCTTGCCACGCACACACAGGTATCGGATCACTCTTCGAACCACGAGGCTTCGCCTTGGGTGCTTGGAAATATGCCCATTGGCCTTTTCCTAATCCGTAATCGCTTCCGCACCGGATGAACACCGATGACGCCCCGACGGCATTTCGGTCCCGGCTTGGTGTGAACGGGGCTGGAGGCTGGAACAACCCCCTTCATGGTGGAGCATACGGCAGGCACGGCATTCCGTAAGCCTCTTCGACACCAGACGGACTGTGCTGGGCACTCTACATACCTGCCCGCTTCTCACGTGCTCTCGCCAGCCTGATCACAGTCGCAGTGATGCGGGGCCTGAGGGCTTCGGGCAGAAGCTCCGGCTTGAGGTGCGTCGCGTCGGTGACGTTCGGTGAGAGAAAGCATGCTGGGATTCCGATACCATCTAAAGACCTGAGGAATCATGTATTTCCTAGCAGACCAGCCGGATACAATGATGACGCTTCAGTTCTGATCCATATGGTTACAATTTCCCTTTGACGCTCTTCTCCTCCCGCGTCTTCTGCGCACTCTTGAGTAGCGCGTACAGGCTTTGAAGTCGCGGCATCTCTACGCCATGAGCTCTCGCTATTCTTACCGGATTCCCAAGAATGACCTCAAGCTCCAACGGCCGGCCCGCCTCCCAGTCCAATAACATGCTCGGTCGAGCCCCCGTGTTCCTCTCCGTGCTTTTGACGATCCGATCCGGCTTCGCCAATTCGTCAGGGAACTCTCGTCCCAATATCTTAGGCACCGCCGCCCTGATCTCATTCATGATCCCGACGACATGCTCCCTCAACTCCGAGTCCATGACCATATCCGCATTGCCCCTCCCACCGCTGAGCACCGCGCTCGGGTTAAACGCCGCGTTGATACACAGCTTATGCCACCGCACCGTCTGCAGACCGATCTCGTCATGAGGCTCGATGTCCCGGATACCGCCCCAGCCGGGACCCCACCACGTGCCGAGCTGCTCGACCGCCCGCGTGCCCAGCCTCTCCAGCTCCGCGTCGCCCGTGCCGAGACCGTTTGTGTGCGGGCCGATGCTGACGCGCGTCCAGCGGTTCTGCCGGATCACGCCGGGGGATATCTGCTCTGCGCTGATCACCGTCACGGCACTCACGATGGGGTTGCGGGGGAACCGCTTCCGGAAGGGCTCTTCAACGCCGACGCCGTTCTGGATGAGCACGATGCACGTCGCAGGCGACACGAGCGGCGCGATCATGGCTGAGTCGTCGGAGCGGTCTGGAAGCGCTTTTGTGGTGACGAAGACGTAGTCCCATCGCGTCTTCTTCGCTGCGGCGTCGACGGATGGGAATGCTGCGTGTGGTTTGAAGAGGTAGTCGCCGAACGAGTGGGTCTGTAGCTTCACGCCGGAGTCGTTGATGGCTTTGTAGTTTGACCTCGCAACCAGCGAGACGTGGATGTTGCGGTCTGGCTGTTGCGACTTGTCAGTGAACGGCGACTTGAGTCTTGAGACGGGATTGGGAATTTCACGTGATGTAAACGAGACGCGTAGAAGCAGCCCACGGCGCCGGCGCCGATGAAGATGATGTTCACAGCGCTGTTGATGGTGGGTTCGTCAGTCATGGCTCGAATGTAAGAGGACGCGGAACCTCGTTGGTATGCCGAGATGTTACGCGTACCTGTCGCAGGACTTTTCAGTGTCTGAGCCCATCGGATCTGTGCATGAGTGAACCCAACGATTCAATTCTCGGCTGGTTTTGTTTTGAGTTCTAGGAGAGTGAGATTTGTCGCTGAAGTTTCGAGATAATTGATGGCTGATTTCACCTTGAATTGACCGAGGTGTGATTGAGCTGATTCCGACGTGGACGGATACGAGACGTTGTCACGCCCCACTATTAGTCCATGTCGCTATTTCTCATTGGCGTCTCGGCTGATAACAGCTGCCGACCAATGTGATCAAGCAAGCTCGATGTTCAACGCATCCATGTTAGATAGGAATTATTCCCATTTGCTATTAGAATAGAGGCTTATATGTATTGTACTGGAATGTATAGGATTTATTCATTTGTTTGTGGTACTGTCATATACAAGAGTGAGAACACATAATCTTTTGTAAGGTAGGTACACTAAACTTTACGAATGCTGCACAAGCATACCTCTCCATTTGTCTTGCCACAAAATGCCAAATAGTCCTAAGATGGCTATGAACTATCTAGATAGACCTATTTTGAATATGACAGGTACTGAAATGTGTCTGAATTCGGCTCTTCAGTTAGAGAAAAGGAATGAGCCTACAGATCAACACCCTACTAAACAGTTTTCCGGAGAGTATGCCTGTTTGACGGGGCTGATAAGGTGAGAAAGAATTCGGAATCTTCCAAGCCTGTAACTCGAGT
Source organism: Colletotrichum sansevieriae (assembly GCA_026260285.1). Classification (NCBI taxonomy): domain Eukaryota; kingdom Fungi; phylum Ascomycota; class Sordariomycetes; order Glomerellales; family Glomerellaceae; genus Colletotrichum; species Colletotrichum sansevieriae. Next base: position 10,225 of record JAOQIF010001281.1, read on the forward strand.
CTCTATGATATTCTGCAAAATTTCTGGTTTGATTGAACAGACCAGAATTTGGTTTATGGTCAAAAACGCATGACTACTCTAATCTTCTCTCAACTTCGCTGTGTTGGGTTGTCAAGATTGATCCAGTACTGAACTTTGTCACCACTTCTGATCCTTTTAAACGTCGTGTCATTGTTGGGAACTATTGCAATTGATGCCGTTATTTGAGCATTCTTGCCCATCTTCTGATCGTCGACCGTTTCTGTGATTGATTGATAGCTTAAGTTGCGATGTGACATCATGAGACTTTTTTTCTACACATCGTACTACGATCGCTGGAAGCTGGACGCACACCGGAAGTCTTTCTGTAGCTACAATTAAACTTCGATGTTATACTAGAGCCATATCCCTTGGTACAGGCGATATAACGAGAGCTGGATGAGCCAGGGAGAGCCTGATTAACGACTACTCGTAAGACTTCACCATGAGAACGTTCGCATGGGGGCTGGAGACAATTGATGGAAGTCTGTCACTAATATATTACCCATGTCTCTGCTTTGAATAAGTTTTGAACGAGTTGGTTCAGCCTCCGTGGATTCTTGACTCAATGAGGAGGGACCCAGTGGACAGTGACGTATGAATGATTGGACATGGTAAGAAGCAATACTGTTCGAAACAAAAGACCTTGAACGAGAGATAACACAATCACTTTGGTTCCAATATAAAAAGAAACGTACGATGTCCGGATAGACGTTTGACTTGATGCGGCACAGTCACAGTTTGGCATAAACTTTACTGGTGAAGTACACAGATAGGCTGGTATGTGGGTGGGAGTGAGATTCGTCTGAACTGTCCGAGGACACACGTCTCCATCGCCTGCTTTCCATCGTGATATTGTTCCCAACGCATGTTCAAGGGCACAGGAGATAGACCTAATGGATGATAACCGCCACGCATGCGTCATCGCTTTCATCCCTCGCTCGAGGTCAGTGCTGGGCGAGGGATGAGATGCGCCATGCTTTAGGACCGGCTGTGCTATCTCCTGTCCTTTGAATGGTCCTGCCGTCCTGTTGTCTAATTCTAGTGTGGCACCTACCTTTCGGCAAGATCGTCAGTATATGAAGCCGAGAGGGAGACATTTGCTCACTCTTTGAGTGATATCACATTTCGGTTTCCTGAAAGTGACATATTAGAACTCGCGTACTCATGGAACAAATTGTTTGCTGAAACTGTACGTCACTTCTCACGCTCCTTACATCGCACACAGATCCGTTGTGTTTAATTGACGGTATCACAAGCAATAAATTCTTTGCACAGTCCCGTGTCTCCAAAATAATCAGTCTTAGCTTGATAGGTAAGCCCAATAGTGTCGGAGCAAGTATGATAAGGCACGCAATGTAGCTCCCGCTGATCAATGGAGACGTTCATGATCATGCCGCCTAGGCCCAACTTCGGTATGGAGACACTCACTACGCACGCCAAGTAAGGTTGATCAAGGCGCTTCTTGATACTTTTTTGGAATCATAAAGATCAGCCGAGGTAGCGGCATATTCAACGGAGTAGGGTCATCTCTACAAATACTCTCGGAGGACAGGGTACAAAACAGCTACGATATCAGACTGCGTGGCGTCGACAGCCAGACCCGTGAGTGGCACCGCAATTAATATCGAAACAAGCAAACAATCGCAGAGTTATGATGTAAAGTCGAAGCATAAGTTGTGAATCTAGGTCAGTATGCTAACAGCCAGGAGATGTAGAACAGGTCGTTTTACAACATCATTTCGAGTAAAGCGTCCAGCTCTCTCTTCTGCCACCTGCGAGAACGAAACTCGACAACGGAAGTCGAACCGAGTTTGATGAAATCAAATAAAGAAACAAATATTGCACTAAGAACAACAAACAGCTTTCGAAACACTTGAAGCCGTTTCTCATCAGATCTGATGGGCAGGAGGGTTGTTACCCAGCCCAGAGACCACCTAGCTCCTTTCCACAGCACTCTTATGAACCGAAGGAGTACATTTGCGCGTAGCTACATCTACAATATCATGAGAGAAGTGTAAGTCTGGATCCTGTCTGTTCCAGGCGTAGCCTCGTGAACGGGAGAAGAGGGCTTCATTTGCCTCAACAGCTGTGCGCCCTGCACTTCCTTCGGTCCTCTGCTGCGTCCTTCCTGCCTCTTCGCGCCGTACAGGGAGTATCGCTTTCTCAGACGAAATAAGTTATCCAGAGCACTGACAGCCAGTCTGCACAGGCGTTCATGTTTCCTCTGTCGGCTTGCATTCACATTGTGCACGTCGAATGCGATGAGTCCTCGGCTCGTGAGGTTGTGGCGGTATTACCTGTTTAGGACGTGCCGGACGATGACCGTGTGTAAGCGCCAGAGAATGCCTTTACTGGCCCTACCGTCCGCTAAGGCATGGGTATGGCTGGGGGTAACGGGGGCCAAAAAGTGCGGAGTAACAAAAACCACATCGATCAAAGAGGCGGGGGAAGGACAAAGCGGACTCGGGCGGGACCGCGCTCGCATTCCGCATCACCCAGTTACGTTTTCTCGAGGTTGGCAATACATAAGATACTGGAGAACCTCGTGTTGTGCGATTGCTTGCCGAAAGGCAGGCACACGAAACAGGTACTCGGAGAAGGGAGAAGATGATCCAACATCGCAAGAACCTAAGCAACGGACGGATATCGGCTTCGTTCAGGGTCAAAGAGGACAAAGTAGTTCAAGATTCAGGTTCGGATATGCTCGAATATCATGGTCTCTAGCCGACCGCCCCTTGTTCAGGCGCGAGACCCTTTCGCTGGCGCGAGACCCTTTCGCTGGCGCGAGCGCTACGTAGCAGCGTCCGTGCCTTTGACAGCTTCGCTACCACACTCCCTCCCCTCCACCCGTCTTGAACGATTTGGGTTCGTCGGAGGCGGCAACCCTCCATTTCTCGCAGATGAATTTGAGCCAGTCAGGTGGCCGCAGGATCAAATTCTGGTAGCTTCAGTAATCGGGACCTTGCGGATGCCCATGACACCACCTTTGTTTCCTGCTTGGGCACCTCGCAGCTTCTAGTGCGGCTTTGGGAGCTTCGGCTCATGCGTTCTTCGTCGTCTTACTCGGTGGCTCCCATTAGATTCCGACCGGTATTGTGAAATCTTGCCTCGCTCATCTAACTAGTCAGGAAGCTGGAAGGCTACAGTGGCGGGTAATTACGAGTCTCGTTCGGAAGATTTGCTCAAAGCTCCCTGGTCTGCGACAAGTGTACTTCCAGTGCAGTGTATGTCTTTGTGTTGTGGACATCCGCAGCCTTCACGCCAAGGTGGTAAGAAACGAAAGGCCTAAGGCCTTGGCTCTGCGGTATATAATTGACACGCCCGATCGACGTGGGAACTACTATTAGTAATTCAGGCTCGAATAGCATAGATCTTCTTCTAGTGCCTTTTTTTTTACTACCAATATTTAGCTATATAGGGGTAATTATACTTTCTCATATAAATTTAACCTATATTATATACTTTACTATATATAATATATTTCATATAATAACTAGAAAGCTATTATTACTTTCTATTCTTTTATATTTATAAAAAGTATTATTAACCTTAATAGCTTTGTAATAGAGGTTCTAAGAACCTTAGGAGTTAATATAAGAGTTATATAATAATAAAGCTAATCTAATAATCTATTATAACTTTATCCCTATATGGATCTTTCTTATTACTTAAAAAATAAAATATTAATATTTATAAAAAGTACTACTTATACAATTTAAGCTATTAATATAAAAAGAATATTACTTAGGATTAAAATAAGCTAGAGAAATATATTAATTAGCTTATTATTGATAAGCTATCTAAAATAATTTAAGAAAAGTATTAAATAGTATTATATTCCTCTATAATTTAAAGCTTAAAACTTAAAAGTAAATCCCCTTATCTTAAGTTCTATAAAAGCGACTTTAAAAAGATATATGAAACATTTAAAATAAAGCCTTTTAATAATTAAGAGAAAATTAATGTTATTAATAAAAAGTACCCTAAATACTTTGAGATTATAATAGTTATTAATTTAATATTCCTAGGGTTTATGAATTAATAAGCCCTTATATAAGTTAATATAGTAATTACTACCCTTAATATAGAGGATAATTATTAATAAGGGGTGTCACGAATAGCGAATAGGCGAAGGTCATCATACCTCAATTGCGCTATATTAAGTGGATTCTGCGTTAAAGAAGGGAAAAGTCTATCTATGGACTAGTGTAGCCCTAGAAGGCTAAAGGCTCGCCTAGAGGTTATATAACTTAGTAGTTATATAACTCTAAATTTAAGTAGGTCTAACCTAGTGCTATAATATTACCCCCCCCCCCCCCCTTTACTAGTATTACTATCTATAGCAATCTACTACTATATATAGGAATCCTCTAAATAGCGTTCCTACTCCTAGTAGTTATACTAGGGTATTATTGTTATCTATAGTAGCAGGGTCCTTATCTTAGGTAGTAGCTAGAAGCTAAGCTAAAAAGTATTTTAGTAATCCTATAGTAGCTAGGTTAGTAATATAAAAGTTCTATAGTATTACTAGGGTATACTTAAAACTATTAGTATTATACTAGGTAGGGTTATAGTTATAGCCTTTCTAATTAGTATAATATTATAACTATTCTTCATATAACTAGCTAGTAGTTACTTATATAACCTTATATTCTAGCTTGTTATTAAACTTAATAGTAAGTAGTAAGGCTTTGAATTAACCTAGTAGAGGGTCTCTAGTAGCTTTCTAAAGTTTACTAGGGTAGAATATTAAGTAATAATTAAATTCTTTTAGTAGATCTAGTACCTATATTCCCCTAGGGCTAGTAGCTTTAATTAGGTATAGCTTATTTTATAATATAGATAGCTTTAAAGAATTCTCTTAGTGCTATTTATCTATTAATATATAAATAGAGTCTCCTATAGCTAAGTTATTAAGCTACTAGTAGTAGTTAGTAGTATAAATATAGTTATATTAAGTTATAGCTATATTCCCTTTAATAATATCTTATATATTATAGAGGTTTTATACAAGCTACTAGGTATTACCCTAGTTAATCTTTTCCTTTACTATTAAGAACCTCTATATATATTAATCCTAGTTAAAACTTATTTATAATAGATACACTTATTTAATTTTAAATAGCATAAGCCTTATAGTTTTATTTAGTAGTATTATTTAGGTGAAGTTTATAATAAGGAGTATTTTACTCTAGTTATCTTAGAACTAGTTTATCTAGAGGTAGAAGTATTAAGTTAGATACTAGTTAAAGATCTTAGTCTATCTATTAGTTTCTATATAGCTAGCTATACTTAGCTATATAGTTATATTATATATCTTATAAAGTTCCCTCTAGAAGTTAGAAGTAAACTAAGGGCCTCTATTAGATATAATTATAATAAGGAAACCTATATACTAGAAGATATAGATATAATATAGCTAGATAAGATCTCTTATTATAATAATCTTATAATAAAAATGGGAGACTATCTTCTTTAATAAGTAGTATATTATTATAAATATATTATTATACCTATAGTAATTAAGTAGGTATAATATAAAGTCTATTATAATATACTCCTAGGAGTAATCTAGTATTAGTAAGGGTTTTAACTCACCTAGGAGCTTATTTCTTAGCTTCTGAGCCTAGTAATAAGTATAATAGTTATAAATATATTACGTAATATTAGTAGTTAGCTAGGGCTAAAAGTAGCGCTCCTTTAGAAGCTTAATAGTCTTATTCTAACCTAGGTATATTATAAGCTTTTAGATATAAGCTTTGTAGATTAATTTTATATATAGGTCCTCCTCTTTAGGTATTCAAAGCTTCTTATCTATTATTAGGAGCGTATCTTATATTTTCTAGCGCTCTTTTTTAGTAATAATAAGTATTTTTAATACCCTAAGTAATAATATATTAAGCTCTTAGTCAAGCTAGAGGATCTACTTAACTAGGAGGTATCCCTTTAGCTTATCTTCTAGTTTAAGTATATTAATAGCTATTATAGAGTAGCTTAGGGCGCCCCCTAGTAGCTAGTATAGATTATTTATTACCTCTAGGAATAAGTAGATAGGTAGTAGTAATACCTAAGTATAATCTAATTTATAAATAGCTTACTAGGTTTAAAAGTCTTTATTTTTCTATAAGAGGGTATTAGGTAGTATTAAATATAAAAGTTCAAACTGGCTAAGATATCTAACTAATAGGCTTAGTAGATATTTAAAAGCTATTTAGTTATAAAGTAAAGTAGTAGTTAGTAGTTTATAATAACCTCAAAATACTAAGTAATCATTAAAAGTTTAGCTCTCTATTCCTCTAATACAAGAATAATGTCTATTATCTTATAGTTTTAATTAAGGTAATTTATCTTAGTTAGTAATATAGTTTTTAAGAAATAGGCTACTAGGTGCTATAGATTATTGTTAGTTTATTATTAGAGGAGGGTAGTAGTATAGATAGATTTAGAGGTATCTATCTTAACCTAGGTTAGTAGCTCAGGCTTCTAGTAGTATAAGATAGGAGCTAATATTAGGACTTCTTTTAGCATTATAAATACTATTATATAATTATTATTAAAATTAAACTAGGCGCTTTTAGCTATAAGCTTAGTAAGTAGCTAAGCAATCTCCTTATAACTCTTAATAACTTATTAATAGAAGTTATAGGACCTTAGGAAAGACTAGATATTATATACTATAGTTAGTAGTTACTAGTATTTTACTATAGAGACCTTCTTAAGATTAGGGCTAATCCCTTAAGTAATAATAATAAACCTAAGGTAGTGCATTATAATTATATTAAATTTATACTTCTTAATATTAGCCTAAAGCCTTACTTAGTATAGCTAGTTAAGAACCTTCTTAATATAATCCTTATGCTAGAGGGGTTCCTCTAAGTATATTAGGATATTATCTATATATACTATATAGAAATTATCTAAGTATTCTATAAGAGTATTATTTATACCCTATTAGTATATAGCAGGCTTATTATAGAGCCTAAAGGGTAGAACTTTATACTTGTAGGAGCTATATTAGGTATAGAATATTATTAAGTCTTCTAAGTTAGAGTAGATATAAATTTAGTAGAACGCTTAGTAAATATTAATCTTTATAAATACTTTAGCTTACCTAATTTAACTTAGTATCTTATTAATTAGGAGTAGTAGGTATTGATCCTTCTTAATAAATTTATTTAGCCTCTAGAAGTTAATATAGAACTATAGGTAGCTATTAGCTTTCTAAATAAATAGTATAGGGGATATAAATAGAGTATTACCTAGCGCTATAAAGCCCTTTTTAGGTTCTTAAGGAGGTATTATCAAGTAGCTTTAAGTTCTAGTAGTAATTACTTATATAATAAGTAGAATGTTACTTATTCCTTTATACCTAGCTCTAGTTGAACTTAGTAGTTATACAAATAATAAAGAAGTAATATATTACTAATAGTTTTACTAAAGTAATCTTTTTAATCCTAGAGGTATAAAAGGAGTCTCTTATTAATTAAGTATTAGTTCTTAGCTTTATTAACCTCTAGGGGGCTTATACCTTTCTCTTCTACCTCCTACTTATTAGGAATATACTCTAGGTTCCTTTTAAACCTTATAGTATTAATAAGTATTATATTAAGGTCTTTTTTTACTTAATAAGCTTTAGGGGTAAGAGGTCTAGGTTTTAAATATAGTATTTACTAGGTCTAGTTAACTATTAATATGCTTTTTAATACTATATCTATCTTCTATAAGTTATTATTATATCATAAGTTCTTAGGCGCATAGCTTTACTATAAGATCTTTATAGGGGTCTTTATCTTACTTCTTATAAATTTTTAAATATTATACAGCTATTTCTTAGCTTTAAATATAGCTTAGTAGTATTCTATATTAAGTTAATACTTAATATTAATTTTAATAAGTTAGAAGAGGTTCTTAATATCTTATAATTATTTAAGGGAGGTCTTAAGCTATAGGAGTATTATTAGGCTAATATAAGTACTAATAGTATATATCTATACTAATATTATAGTAATTAAACTATAAGTAGCCAATAATAAGGTTATATCTCCTTATATGTAGTTAGAGGAGGGGTATTTATATTAATTCTTAGTAGTCTACTTATATATAAGTACTTTATATCTTAGTTATAATATCTAGTAGCTCTCTATTAAATCTAGTAGCTAGGATAGGGTATTATAACTTATTATATTTAATATAATAAAAATCCCTCAATAATGGGGTTATATAGGTATTCATAAAAGTATAGCTATTTACTCTAGTATTAAGAAGGGCTCTAAAGTAGATATTATATCTATTATAAACTAGAATTAACTCTTTCTCTAGTAGTTTATTACTAATTAGTTATTATAAATTAATAAATATTATTACTAATTACTAATCTCTTTAGTCCTCCCTTAATAAGGAGTTAATTTCTACTAGGGGCTCTAGTTTTCTACTAGCTCTAAGTTATTATTAATAGGTTTAATAAGCTTAGTAATATTTATAATAGCTCTAGCATTCTTATAGGAGTAATCCTATAAGATATAGCTAGTATTACTATAAATAAAATAAACGCTCTAGTTATAGAGCTTCTTATATAAAGCTTTAGGAATTTAATCCTAGTTAGTATAAGCTTATGTATAAGGGTTTCTTCTACTAGAAGGTTTAATATAAGCTACTAAGGTAGAGCTTTATATAGTAGTTTAGTTAGCTAGATAGTTATTACAGGGTACTGTAATATAAGGTATAATATAGACCTAAGTAATATAATCCTAGAAGTTAAAAGTATTATTTATATAATAAATAGAATATTAGTTCTAAAGAGAGGTAAGTAGCTTCTTATAGAACTTCTAGTACTACTAAGACTCTAGAAGCTTAGCTTTATAAATAAGTTTAATAAATATAGCTTATTTAATCTAGATATCCTTAACTAAAATAATAAGGGTATTAAGCTTTATCTAGGCTTTATTATACTAAACTAGGTTAATAAAGATATCTTTTAGCTTATTAATAAGCTATTTTACTATAATAATTTAAAATACGTTACTTAAAAGGAGAGGGGATTAAATATTGTAAGTAGTTCCTCTAAGGTATAAGAATATATACTTAAAATATTAGGACTTTTTATAATACTCTCTATTATTAAAGTATATTTTAATATAAAAAAGCTAGGTATTAAACTTTAGATACTTAGGATTAGTACTCTTAATACTTATAAAATAGGGACTTTAGGTATCTTAGCAATTTAAATATTATTATTATTATTAAAAGTTAAGAATAAGCTAGATTAGATCTAATTCTTAAAGTATAATATTTAGTTAAGGATTACTTAAAGTATAACGCTATAGTTATAAGAGGGGGGGTTTACTAGGAGAGGAGTAGTAATTATATTATATTTAAAATACTAAAGCAGGGCTTTATTAATATCCTTTGCTTTATCTCTCTCCTCTATTATAATAATAATATTATATTATATTAGGTATACTCTTTTTAATAATACTTAAGTAAAGTAAACTATTTAATATTATTACTAGTAATATAAGTATTATCTAAATACTTCTAAAGCTCCTAATTCTTATATTCTAAATAGAGGGTAGTATTATAAGTATATAGAGGTTATTATTTATAATAATATATCTAATATAAAGGGCTTAGGACTTAGTATTTTAAATAGCTCTCTTTACAAGCTAGTTTTAAATCTAGGTAAGAGTTAAATTAGAGTTATTCTAGAATAATTATATTATATTATTAAGAATATGAGTAATCTTCTTGCCCTCGCCTAAGTAATTATAATTAATAAGAAGAAAGTTAGAGAACTTCTATAACTTAGTAATAGCGCTCTAGGCTAGGCTCTTATATCTATTTATATTAAGGTTTATAATTAAGTATTTAATAAGCTGCTCTTATATAGGCTTATTTAGATTAAAAACCTTTAGATCCTTATATAGAGGGGTATTATAATTAGATAATATAATATAGTAATATTAAAAGGCTTTAATATAAAGCTCTAAAAGCCTTCTAGTATTAAGTATAGGTACTATTATAACTTTATAATTATAACTAGCTAGTTAGATCTTATTTAACATATTATATAAAATAGAAGGGGGGTATTAATTAAATTTAAATTAGTTAGGGTATAGATTAGTGTCGGATAACTATCCTGCGCAGGTAATAGTACCAGAAAGATAGGGTTCTTCTGTAATACTGTAGTTGTTCGTGATATCTAACTATCGTAGGTTTGGTGGTTACGACGGCTATATAGGCAGTCCTTGCATATAGGGTCCTAGCCCTCCTATTAGTTAAATCAGCGCAATAGGTAGATCCCAAATAGCCCGACGTGGCGCTAGTCGGGTCGGCGACGAACTGCTGACTAGGCTTCTAATACTAGCAGTCTTTTATTACTACTAGTGCTTACCCTATAATAGCCTATATTCATCGAGATAACTACTAAATAGTACTACTTACAAAAGGGGCCTAAATAGCCCAATAACCGCAGTTTTTCGCACGTTTTATTATTATCCCCCGATATGCTATATATCCCCAGTTTTACCGCGCGCGCGGGGCCCTAGCTACGGGCCGGGATCCCGGCTACTATTAGACGACCTACCCCTCTATCCGTATCATCGCCTTATTATTATTAATAAGCTATTAGAGGGCTTTATTCGGCGTTAACTTCATAAGTCTATCGGCTAGGTTATTATCGCTATAGATCTAGTAGATCTCTGCGATCTCGTAGCATTCATATAACTACTATAGCGCTATTATATTAATTATAAGGCGCTTTTCTTTTATTATACCTAGCTTAACGAGGTACTCGTATAGCGAATATAAGTCGGTATAAATAATAGTTAATATCGACGGTAGGTCTAGTCGATCGGAGACCTTTTGGAGGGTTATTGCGATCGCATAGGCTATATCGACGCTAGCAACTATGCTATAGATTTCCGAGGCTAGTACGCTATAGGTTACGCGTTTTGACTTCGTCGAGCTATAGTAGACGACGTTACTATTAATTTCGAATATATTAATAGCCTTATTATTATTAGTCTTATTAGCTAGTATAATAATAAAACCTAGTTATAACGATAGGTTGTTATTATTAGCAAAAGATCTATTAATAAAAACAAATAGTTTCGCAATAGCGAGGTTAAGCGGAATAAAACTAAGGCCTCTATCGAGGGATCATAACTACTAGAGTATTCGCTAGTTAAGGATTCTAACGTTATTAACTATAGGGTTTTGCTATTATATAGCAACGGATAAGTCGAAACAGGCCTCGGGTTAGCAAATTAATGCGATATATGCGCCGCAGGTGCGTTATTTAATATATTACTGCTTTCGGATAGCTTCGTTAGCAGAGGGGTCGATAGGGCGTAACTTAAGCCCTTAGTCCTTTTAGCAAAGGGTGAGGGTATTGCTATTATTAATTATTATAATCCTACTATTAAATACGAGGGGGTTATTAATAGCGAGGATCTGCTTAGGTTTAGCTAAAAAGCCGGCTTTAATTAATTCAGCCTCCTTAAGGGTAGAAAACGCGTCGTTTAATAGGCCTAATATATTATTAGTTTATATACCTATAATAGCAAAAGATAGGTTATTTTTCGTTAATATAAGCAGGCAGGGGTTAAATAACGAAGTCTCTATCTCAAGCCTCTCTTTATAGTAGTAGCTATATATAGCCTACTAATAGGTGCTAGCCTTAGCGATACTATAGAGGGGTTTTAT
>JAOQIF010001282.1:0-21944 GCA_026260285.1 Colletotrichum sansevieriae
TATTTCATTATTTCATTATTTCATTATTTCATTATTTCATTATTTCATTATTTCATTATTTCATTATTTCATTATTTCATTATTTCATTATTTCATTATTTATCCTGTATTATCTATTCCTCTATTTAAAAGCAGGATATTCTACTTCTTATTATACCTATTAGTTAGGCCTATTCACCTTTACTACCATATTATTGATCAGACTTTAGTCCGTTATACTTGATCTACGAACCCTCGATCCGCGATTTAGCACTGAAGAGCTCGTTAGGTGCCTCATACCAGCAGCTTCTTTCCCATCGAAGTGGTTCGTTAGAGCTAGGTACTCCCCTTGGGTGAATATTATTGGCCAAATACCCGATGGCCTCTACGTTGAGATTGCGATGGACTCGACATATCTGCATCAACTGGAGATGTCAGCGTTGCTAGTTGATCCCAACCCGCCATCCAGGTTGTTATTGGGTAATGTGGATCTCTGTGTCAGAGAAGCCGCCATCAGAATCCAGGAGGGAGGCGGCAGCCGACTGCTCGCATATCTGCGGAAGCGCATCCAAGAGAGCGAAATGATGTCAGAGATTCCAACAGGGCCGCTAGAATAGGCTGCCTTCAGGTATGAAGTCAAGGTAAGAAAGTCTACAAGTAATAGCGTGTGCTACTTTGCTAATAACTTTAAGGCCTCAGATCCCTCGGTGCTATTATGCTTTATCTAGAGATTGACTTCTGTGGATTATTCCTTAATAACTCTCAACCTATTATATAGATATTTGATGAGAACGCCCTATTAGAGGCGTTATAGAAGAGGATTGAGGTAATAGCACTACTAACACTCGATATAATAGGCCTGCATACCTTAGGCATATTATGGCACATGTTTATTACGGCGGGTAGTATAGTTACTAGAGACTATGGTGAATATATCGATTGGTCTCATAACTTTGCATCTAATATTCAGCTCTGCGGTTTGGCTATTAGCATATTTAGAAATGCCGTGACTCATAACCCCAGCCTAGAAAATCTTGCTTCAATATCGGCGTTCAGGGGAGAGAACGTGGAAGTGTGGCGTGCCCACTTGCAGGATGAATTCCAACGGTTCAGGATTCTACTACCGTCTAGCAATATATTAGTAAGCTCTGCCCGTTACTAGTCACACGCTACCTACTACTAGCTTTATCACGATACTAACGATCGCTTTCGTTCAGTTGGGGCTTCCAAGGAGCTTAATTCTACATATGAGTCTAATTAGCACTAAGCAAATCTGGGAACTTATTAGCACTACTACAGCTAGGGGACTCTCCTTCTACAATGAGACAGAGGCGGTTTTATTCTGGTATGCTACTCGTCCTCGTTTCTAATAAGACCTATATAAATGGATACAGTCTGGCAATAGAGGACAGGTTTTATCAGACCTCTGATATAGACTTTGCTTATCTCAGCCTGCCCTGATACTTATTTGTATTCTATATGCTATTCTAGGTCATTTCGAACTCCAGGAAAACGGCATCGCCCACGACAACCAAGGCAATTCCCCAGTCATTATCGCCGACGACAACGAAGTTGATTCCTCACTCATCGTAAACTTTGGTGCATTCATGGGGGGCCAACGCACCCGTTCCCGCGATGTCATCAAGCAGACGCTCCCTTCCATCCTAGCAACAATGGGGGAATACCTTGGGAAGGATGTTGTAGGACATCTCGAAAGTGCCCTGCAAAGAATGGGAATTCATTCATGCAAGCGGGATGAAAACATGGAAAAGTATCTGGGTTTCAGGATGGAGGGACACGATCACCAAGATGCATATATGATGGTTTGTCTTTAAGCCCCTAAGGCACTTTTCAGAAGACGCCACGAGCAATTTCTCAATCGGATCCAGCTTCCTAACAACAACAATAACATATACAGGATATATCCCGAGGCGGAATCAAACTCATTGAGGTGGGTGGTGCAGGTTGTCGGTTTCAGCGCGTACTGCGACGCTCTTGATATACTCTTCTACCTGGTCGCCATCCAACTCAAAGGCAAACCGTGCCATATCTCGAACTAAGTCCCCGTCTGTGCTTGGCATACGACCTAGGTTGGTGAAGCATGCATATATCCTGGACGCTGGGTCGTTTAAAGTTTTGGCGAATGACCCTTGAAGAAGCTGCCCCTGCGCCTCGAGTCGACTCTCAGCCTCTTGAAACTTTTTGAGATAGACTGCTCGGGAACGGTGCTGCCGCGATACGTTAGGGTATGCCACGTGGCCGGGATCCTTGAGCAAGTCCTCGATTTCTGACCCTAATAAGGGGAATGGCATGGGATAGTGGTTGACCTGCCATGGGGCAGTTTGGGCAAACTCCCAGTCGATGATTGCAATAAAGTTGAAGTCATCGTCGACAAGAATGTTCTGCGTGCCAAGATCCATGTGATTGAAGGGGAACAGCTCTTCAGTGTCTTCCTCTCCGAAAAGGCTTGTCTTGGAGATAATGTCGAGAAAGACAAAAGCACCCAGCTTGGCGGGTGGATCCAGCCTTTCGATGGCGGCGTGCGCAACAGCAGTAAAGTACTTAGTTGCCCTGGAAAATGGACCGAGAGAATCGAACTTGACGGCAGAAGCATCGACTAGTCTGTCAAAAATAGGCTCTCCCATCTGAGAAACCGAGCAGATGGATCCGATTTGAGGATATGCTAGGGTCGCTAGCTCTGTTTGGACCTGGGTCCATTGGGCCATGATATGTTCTTGCTTTTCCATCTAATTCTAGTCAACGGGATGCTGTAACGGATTGCTAGAAAAGAGGAGAGGCACTGCTTACCGGCAGCTTACTGATATCCGGCTCGATATCCTGTAAAGTATTACCGTAGAAGCCTTCCAGAAGCATATACACAGCTCCAGCATCAGTGGCAAGCCGAGAACTGGGGCCTTCGTGGGCGTAAACGAGAGGGACAGGAAAGTTGGGCAGTCTCGGCCTCACAAAGTTCATTGTGCTTATCTCGCAGGCAATCGCGTATGTTTCGTCATCTTCGCTGCGCGAGATAGCAGAGTCCGGATGACGTGGCAGGCCAACTCTGGCGATGATCAGGCTGCCGTCCTCTGAGACCAGCTCGAAACAGATCCAGTACTGGCCAGCCGAGAATGGCTCGCTCATCGTGACCTTCTGGCCTTTGATACGCTCAGCATGACGTATGATCACAGATTTGTCGATTTTCTCGATGGTAGACTGTAACCGTTCCTTCATGCCATTATAGTCCCAGGAATCAAAGGAAGTCCATCGCTTGCTCGGTAATTGCTTCAAGGCCCTCCTTGCTGGTACGGCGATCGGAGGTTTCAGTTCGTCTGATTGCAGCATCGTTTGGGAAATTCGCTTCGCTCGCGTCGCGCTTCGCGGGCCGTTGATTGCGATGAAAGATGTAGGAGCGCAAAAGGTGGACGAAAAAGCGGTGACCTACGTGGGTGCCAGCTTTTTTATTAAAAGAAGGGGCTGAAAAGGTAATGTAGGTGGCGGCCAATGGACACGCGAATGTTTGAATCTGGCCATTGGCCCGCGCTCGACGGGCGCCGTTGCGTAAGGTTACTTCATTCGCTGCTGCTAAGAATCGGCCATCAGCCTCTTGTGCAGTATGGCCAGGGGGTATATTTCAGATTCTGTGGTTCAATTGTTTGACATAATATCGCATTGAAGAATACAGAGCTAGTTTATAAGGCACGGCTTGCTGCACTAAGAATCGGGTGTTGTCCTTTCCTCGAACAGTCCAACATTCTAAATGATGCTTTGATTCCGTCAAATAATCCATCACTGTGGGCAAGCCTTGAGAAATAGTGATTTTTCAAGTTAATGAATTTCGAGCTCTTAGGTCCTAACGCACCATTCTTATAGCCTGCTAAATCATCTCACTTTGGACAAGTGTGGGATTGGCCTTGACCGTAGGTGGCCTTGCAGTTAGGGCACTGAACTTGGTTGTTTGAAGAAGGCATGGCGATCGATTATTGGATTGTGTATAGTGTTTAGATATTGATCGTTATTGAGTTTGAAGCTGAAGTGGATTTATCCGTGAGTGAGTAACTGCCCACCGCTATTATTTATATTTCACTAGCGATCCGTATATCACGAAACGGTGCGGTGCAGAGTAATAGAGTCAGTATAATTAGGTATAACCAAGGTTAAATATTCTTCTCTAGCCCTCTAACCTCCTATATAAGGGTTAGAAAACTTATTTAGGGGCTACCTAATTCCTCCCTATATCTCCTAACTCCTATAGACTTCCCTAAAATAGCCTAATAAGCCCTTAGACTCCCCTAAAATAGCCTAATAAGCCCTTTTCCTTATAATATTATCCTAGTTTATAATATAATTCTCCCCCTCTAAACTAGTCTATCCTTAGATTAAGCTACTTCATAGTTATCTAGAGGGTACTTGGTACCTATTTATAAGCCTTCTTAGTTTCTAGTTCTTGTAGGCTTAGAATTTAATATCCCTTATTTTAGCTATATAACTCTTCTTTAGATAGCTAAGTAGCTTAGAGGAGTAGTTAGCTAGTAATAGGGTACTTATCCTCTATGTCACAAAAGGGTGCAGTGCAGAGTGAGAGAGTCAGTATAGATAGGTATAACCAAGGTTAAATATTCTTCTCTAGGCCTCTAACCTACTGCGTGAGGGTGCATAAGGGCTAGAGGACTTATCTAGGGGGCTACCTAGTGCCCCCCGTCTATAGACTACCCTAGGATAGCCTAATAAGCCCTTTTCCCTATAATATTATCCTAGCTTATAATATAATCCCCCCCCCCCCTCTAAACTAGTCTATCCTTAGACTAGGCTACTTAGTAGTTATTTAGAGGGTACCTAGTACCTACTTATAAGCCTTCTTAGTTTCTAGTTCTTATAAGCTTAGAATTTAGTATCCCTTATTCTAGCTATATAACTCTTTCTGAAGTGGTTGCCAAGATGAACGTCACCGATATCGACACCTGGGTCCCAGGCGATTTGACGTGGAACCAACTCAATTTTACCCAAAACTGCACAGTATGGGGCCAATGGATTGCGGCTTTACTCCAGCCCGACCCATGGGATCCAAACAAGTTCCGGAGTATGGACATCGAAATGGGAATGCTCCTGTTCCTCTCGGCTACGCCAGAAAACTACATCTCCCCGTACACCGACCTGAGTGCCTGGTTCGCCGACGTCAGCTGGTGGTTTGCCTTCAACATATTGCACACCGAGGTGCCGGCGACGAAAGACCAGATCGCGTACTACCAAGCCAGCGAGAGGTTTAACAAGGCTGTTCTTTTGGGGCCCAAGGAGGATTGTGCGACGGAATTCTGTAAGGCAGTGGGGTATACCGGCAGTCAGGATCTATGCGGAATCGGAGTGAGTAAATTTGCCCAGCTGATGACAAGCCGGAGCGCTGATGTATGTGAACAGGTTGGGGTTTCTTACTTTCTGGAAGCCATCCTCGCAACAATATACCTCGTCGTCTTCACCATCCACCAAGTGACCCGGCAGTTGAACAAGAACGTATACGAAAAGCCCCGACCAAAAGAAAAACAAAGCGTCGCCGGACGCGTTCTCGATTCTTTCCGAGGATCACTGGACATGTTTCTGAGCGGTGCTATGCTGATTGCCGTTGCCATGCTGGGTGCTGCTGTGTACTCGAGTATCACGGCAGCGTAGGAAAGAAAGTAACTGAACCTAGACCTGCCCTCTGGCGAAGCCGTTTACGAGATGGCTCTCTCGCTTATCGCCTCTAACTTCGCCGTTTTCCTGGTTATGCTCCTCTACACTCTAGTGAAACACGAGGGCCACCGCAAATAGCTGCACCACTGCGTGCTCTTCATCCTGTGGGGGTTGAGCGCCTCCGTTGTTTTCCTTACACTGCGTGCTGAGATTAACTATATGGAATGGAAGAGCGGCCATAAGAACTTTGACTGCGACTAGAGAGGTTTGCAGGACTGGAAAGTTGTAAAAGCCATGTAGTTCCTCGTCGTTAGGATGCCTATACTATATATAGCTTATTATCACTATCTTCCTTACGACTGGCTTTAAGATACCTAGTATGGTTGATAAGGCGTAGGTTAAGAACTGCAGGGGTATCTGGTGTCTGCTGTTAGCGTGGATTAACCTGCTTCTTATGTGGGGGATCCTGGCTTACTTCTCGCACTTCTGGCAAAGGATTATTAACGCGGCGGATGGACTTAATAAGAATAACAGGTGGACGTTTGGATAGGTCCTTGCCCTCGCCGCCTGGGTTCCCGTGGTGGCAGAGTTGCTCTATATCATGATTTGTGAGTATTACCCCTGTGTTCTATGTTATGGTATGGTGCTAACAGTCTTTGTAGGGGGTTTGGAAGACGGTTTGTCTGGCCATATGCCTTCTGGTTATCATGCGACGCACACGGCGCACACAACTCAAGCTGATCCCAACATGGGAGTGCTCCTCCTCAGCAGACAATCGACGTACGAGAACTCTCTCTACGATCTGAAACATACTTCGTCCCACACTTCCTTCGCAACAACTGCATCGTCTCCCCCGCCCCCTGGGCCGCCGTCACAGCAAACAGCGTGGCATAACCCGGGATACCAGCCGTTTCAACAGCAACAGTAACAGAAGCATCAACAGTCCCAGGTTCAGCACAGAAGCAGCTGGGATCCTTATTACCACACGGGGTGGTGATTGTGATCAGATGTGAGATCAATGCCTTATTAGGGCCATTCTGAACTTTCTCACATGGAGTCTTCCGGATGAGGTATATGTCATGAATATGATGGCGTGTACTGTATTGTAAACATCAAGCATTGTACCGGTATATAAGAAGGATTGGTAATGTGTGCAAATTAGACAAACACTTTCAGGATCTTGGTACTCGTGACGAAATTCAGAACTGTGACTTTGAACACCAGGCAAATGCCGAAAACAAGATGATTCCGCAGTTACTTGACGATAGGGCACTTTACTCTAATTGAGTCCCAATCTCCTCAATTCTAAACTTTGGGAGAATGATTGATAATAACGAGCCCAACCGAATCTCCTCTACTACTGTAATGCTTTTTAAAGAACCTGCGCGTTAACAGCCAGCCTTTCAACCTATGCTGCCACACAATGGTTTGTGCTCGCCCGAGTGCTGTGTTGCTAATGAGTCGAGTGTCAGACTTGGCGGGATTCCTGTAGAGAGTGCCACCTTTTCTGGCTGCAGTCCTGAGTAGTCGCCGCTCTAAACTGAGACGAGCCTGAGTATGTAACTAAGTACCTGATCCAGATCCCGTCGCTGGCCTCGAGAGTTTTGCTGTTCAGGCCCCCCTCGACCATGCGTCGACTCGCAAGTCGCAACGGAGCCCCTTAGGAAGCGCATCCTGTGTGCCCAACTGCATCATGCTGTCGGCGTTGGTCGGGGAGGCCGCATCCTCCGAAATGCGGTATCTCAGTAGCAGATACGCCACCAACAACTTCAGCTCGAGAGTGGCGAAGGCCTTGCCCAAGCAGATGCGCGCACCGTACCCCCACGGGATGTAGAACGTCTCCATGAACCGCGTCCGATCAGGGCCAGCATTGAGCCAGCGGCCAGGGTCATGGAGTCCCGGTTGGGGGAATGCTGATGGGTCATGCTGGATGGCCAATGTGGAGGTAGATACGACAGTCTAAAGATGGATCACGGACGTCAGTGAGCTGCTTCGGCAAGTCGGTGATTGTCGTGTGCATGGAGATGCGGTGGAGAGAAAAGTGCAATGAATCTACAATAAGGACGAAGTCACGGCTACTTACCCCCTTTGGAACGAAAACCCCGTCATACTCTTTGCCAACCGGCACCACTCTCTCGGCGCGCCCACTCGAGAGAGGATTCAGACGATACAACTCCTTGACGCAGGCCTCCAGGACGGGAGCCGAGTTGATGGCGGCGAACGACGGGAACCCGTTCTCGCCGGCGGGCAGGGCGGGGAGCTCTTGTCGGATGCGTTCCTGCCAGACGGGGCTGCGCGCGATGTTGTACAGCACGTAGGTGAGTGCCACCGTGGCGGTCGTCTGCGCCGCGTTCAAGTTGTCGAGCGTCTCCGCCTTCACCCACGAAGCCGGCAGCGGATCTCCCCGCTTGGCCCGGAACTGCTGAAGCCGGGAGAGGAGAGACGTGTTGTCGCGGTAACAGCTGTCGTCTTCCAGCGTGGCGGCCACCTGCCGTTCGCTCCATGCCGTGAGGTCGTCTTCCGCGCTGAGGAAGTCTTTCTTGCCGGCCAGGCGAACTATGGCGAACTTGACCGCGTGGTACACGAGGGGAAAGTTGAAGAGCATGGGATTCCACAGTTCGCAGTGTTTCAGTCCTTCCAGCATGTTCCGCTCCGGTCCCGGAGTTTCCACTGTCCTCGTGGAGTGGCCGGATCCGAATATCAGTTGCGTGATGTTGTCGACGGCGTAAAGATTCACCCGGGAGAAGAAGTCAACCGTGGTGGATCCCGTAGCCTGGACGTGACGATCGATGTCCTCCAGGAAGGCGACGACGCGCGAGTGGACGGGGTCGACGCAGGCGGACGTGTGGATGGAAGTGGCCTGGAAGAAGGCGAAGCTGATCTTCCGCCGCTGTCGATGCTCCTCGTAGTCGAGGGTGTTGAAGGTAGCCCGCTCCCCGTAGGATATGAAATGGTCGAAGTAGTGGCTTTTGGGATGGCGCCCGGCCGTTCCATAGATCTCCCTGGTCGACGATGGGGTGCAGAACGAAACCTCGCCCGGGGCAATCAAGACGACATGACCATATTTCTGATACCATTCATGAACCTTGGCACTCCCTTGCAAGTTCAGGTCAATCAGGGCGAGCGGAAGGCGAGATATCTTGCAGAATCGCGGCCCGGGGATGTGGGAGTAAGGAGAGAACCATAAGGCGTGGAGGACATAGCCGGTAGCGAACAGCAAGAGGCAGTAAAGCACCGCCCACAGAGCCACGTGGCTTGGGACGAGAAAATGTGTCAAGAACATGGCCACCAAGCCGGACTGAGAAATATGGATGGAACACACACACACAAAGAACACGCGGGAGAATCTGGTGTCGATGACGGTTTTCAACCGTCAAGAGCTAGGTATTCATTTATCCAGACGAAGACTCGACCGCCCTGTACAGCCGGAGGGCGTTTCGTCGCCCTGCCCGAGGCGGAATTGCACATCATGAGAGAAGTCCGTCTACAGTTCGTGATTCCACTTGCAAAAGGTCCCGTCATGGGTCCTGTGGCCCACATCTGGCGCGCCTCGATTAAGAATCTCAGCCTGCGTTGTGCCTTGTAGAGACGCTCCGCCGGCGCAACGACCTAGAATCTTCCGCCACCATGTCCTTCACCCAGCCGTCAGGAGCTCAACCTCGGGTGATTACCATCCTTCTCGTCGAAAGAGAAACCTCGCTGACGAAATGCTCCGCAGCCGCAGATCGGGCGGAAAAGTGAGACCTGAGAAATCTGACAGACTCCATGATGGATTCATGTTTTGCATAAGCTCGGGCGGATAGAGTGTGCCGTAAGAGGTTTGTGTTCCATGTTTCGATACTAACTCGTGCCCCCCGAGCAGCATGAGACCCCAGCCAGCAGTAAGATTCGCCAGTTGGCCAATAGTATTCTCAAGCAACTGAACGGAGGGATGAAGTTTATAAAACATCGCCTTAGTCAGAGAGGGGCGTACTGCCGTCACATTATGGCGTGCGCACGCCGACCTGGAAAGGTACGTATTGATGTTAGTAGTTACATACGCATAAGCTCACTCTCGGTCTCACTTTTTGCCGTCACGGCCGTCACGTACAGCGTAAGATCTGCTGTATTTGGCGCTATCGACAAAGATTCTGCATTACGGAAGAAGAGAAAGAAGGGAAAGTTGTGTGGCGCGCGTTGTGTGATGTCGAGCGGCGAGACTGAGACTGAGACTGGCCTAGGGTCAGGGTTGTACGGTCGACAGGTCCGGTACCGGGTCGAGGGCTCAATTGAGGTTCAAGCTCTGGGCTAGCAATCCCGTCTTCAGTCTTCAGTAGGACCAACTAACACTAACTAGGCAGGGACTTTTGTCGGAATCACCCCGCAATACGATAAGGAACGGGCAGCTGAACGGGCCTCGGTGGGTCATTAAGGCGGAATGAACTAGCCCTGCAATCGACAAGGAACTAGTGGGGCGGGACGGTGTGGGGTCCCGGCCCCGCCGACCCACACGGATGTCCAACACGACTGCCAACCAACAACATGCTATGTAGACATCACTACCTTCACTAATGCTGAAGTACGACCAGACTTAGGTCTTAACAGTAATAACTCAGACAATAGGGTCCGTGTATTGATCTTACGTATGAAGAAGAATGATATAATAGGTATGTGTGTCCATTGTAGCAGCTTACATAGGGAATAAGCCCCCCTTGTACAGATGTCGTACTACTGTTGCTTATACATGATGCATAATGTATATGTACTTATACCCTTGCGGTCAGTAATCCCTGATCCCGGTGCGTACTAAGCGTTCGGGTACACATCCGGGTATGTATCTGGCCCTGTATTACGTTTTACGCGGCGTATGCCCCGCTTATGTTGGCCTTTTGCAAGTGTTATGTTGCGGCTTATGTTGGCCGCCAACGCCGGTGGCTACCCCCGGATAAATGGCTTGTTTCGGGCAAGCTCCGGACCTTCCCCGGCAGGCAAGCGCTGAGCCTCCCCCGGAGTAGGCAGCAGCTGCGCCTCTCTCACCGCTGCCCCCTGTCTGACATTGGAGATGAGCCATCAGACTTAACCCCCCCCCCCCCTTGCGGCAAGGCGGGAGGGGCTACGCGCAGTAGGGCACGGAAAAAAAAACCGCAACATAAAATGACGGGCGCAGGACATGGTAGACGGAAATGGACAAAAATTTGTAATT
The DNA here is from genome assembly GCA_026260285.1 of Colletotrichum sansevieriae. Classification (NCBI taxonomy): domain Eukaryota; kingdom Fungi; phylum Ascomycota; class Sordariomycetes; order Glomerellales; family Glomerellaceae; genus Colletotrichum; species Colletotrichum sansevieriae. The sequence continues at coordinate 10,826 of JAOQIF010001282.1, forward strand.
TGTTTAACAAACCGTCAAAGCGACCACCATCCACCATGGCGGTAACCGCAACGGCAACGGCGGCATCTTCCCACCAAAGTGCGCCTCCAGCTGTCACGACTGACCTGGACGCCTCGACCGATATACCCCTCGGATCAATGGCAAGCGAGAAACCGACGGCCCTGACTGAGGCAACCGGCCTCGACAGCGGCACCGCTTCAACCGATGAGGCTGCCGTGACCGACTCGGACGAGGCGGTGCATCCTTCAGACCAAGACCTCTCCATCACTGCGGCAGCTATAATCATGACTACATTAGCCGGCATCACGTTGACGAGCAGCCTGACTACCGGGTTTCTCGTCGTGGCTCTTCCGAAAATGGCCAAAAACCTTGCCATTCCTTAATTTCCATCTGGCCTCTTGCTTTGGTAAGTTATCCATCTGACTTGCTCAACTTACCGCTCCACGGCATCGGACTCGGCTGCTGACCACCCCCGATTCATTAGGCCGGCCTCTATTTACGGGTTTGACTCACCCCTTACGCCCCGTACTTCCAACTTGCTAATCCCTGACCACCAATTTAGTCTGACGGGTGGATGCTCTCTGCTCATCGTCGGCACCGTGGCCGATGTCGTCGGCAGCCGCATCATCTTCCTCGCGGGATGCCTGCTGCTGGTGGGATCCGTCCTCTGCAGCGGCCTGAGCAACACACCGACCCAGCTCATCGCCTTCCGCGGCGTGCAAGGAATCGCCGCCTCCATGTTGCTGCCCACCGCCATGAGCCTGCTCACCCTGTACTTCCCCGTCGGCAAACGTCGCAACCTCGGCTTCGCCTTGGTGGGCGCCGGTCAGCCCACGGGATACTCGGTCGGTCTCTTCCTCGGCGGTTTCTTCGTCGACTCCATCGGCTGGAGGTACGGCTGGTACCTGGGCGCCTGCGTCGCCTTCGTCGTCTTTCTCTCTGCGCTTTTCGGCATGTCTAAGCACCCTAAGGACGGGGTCAGGCCGTTCACGTGGGACAAGATCTTGCTCCGTATCGACTGGGCCGGTGCCGTCGTCGCGAGTGCCTGCCTGGGCATGTTCTCCTACGTCTTGGCGTGAGTCGATGTCACGAGCCTGGATGAGATCGGACTTACCGGACTACCCTATGGGGGTCCGTAGAAGGAGGATACCGGGTAGCGCCTCGGATAACGGGCTATGCTAGAAGTCTATAGAAGGGGAATACTAGTAGCGCCCCGGGTAACGGGCTATCCTAGGGAAGTCTATAGGTAGGGGGTACTAGGTAGCTCCCTATATAAGTCCTCTAATCCTCATATACCCTTATATAGTAGACTAGAGGGTTAGAGAAGAATAAATATTATAACTTTATACCTATCTATACTAACTCTTTTACTCTATATTATACCCGTTTATAATACGTTCTTCTCTCTTACCTATATTAATAGGGGTGCAGACCGTTAGAGCAGTGCTATATATAATAATAATACCTACCTGCAGGTCTACTAGGGAGGTAAGATCCCCCGCTAGATAGGAGCTACTAAATAGCTAAACTTAGGATAAGATATCTATTAATTAGAATAATAAAGAGAGTACTAATAAGGAACTAGTTAATTAATTAATAGAGGCTAAATTAGATTGCCTTATTGAGGAGAAAGAAAAGAAGAATTAACTAAAGCATAAATAAGAATATCTTAAGGCCTTAAGGGCTAGCTAACTATTAATCCTAATAGATAACCCTACTACTTACTAGGTAGTTATTAGTAGCAACCCCGAGGCGAAGAAGCACTAGTTAGAACTTTAGGGGAAGTACCTCCCGACGCTTAGGTATAAAGGGGGTACCTAGACTAATTATAATTAATTTATATTTAACCTCAACGTATAATTCGAAATAAATAAGATTACCTCAGACCTTAAGAAGGTGCTATATACTACTAGGTGCTTAGAAGGATTAGTAGTAAAGCGATAGACCTTATACCTTTCTATTAGATATAATAATAAGGTAAAGAATATTACTTAGATATCGATAGAGGACTAGTTAACTAACGGCATAGCTAATAAGGGGTCTAGGATCCTTAGTATATAAACTCAGCTTAAATAGGCCTACTAGTAACCAGGATAGTTATACTAGAACTTTATTAATTACTATGAAGGGATTGAGGTAGAGAGCTCCTACTAATAACTAGAGGAGATCCAGGTAGCTAACGTAGTAGCTAGGTTAGACCCTAAGCTCTAATACTATATTATAGCGAATAGATTACTAAAAACGCAGCTCGAACTTAATACGAGGGCTAGGAACGCCGAACTTATAATTAATATATAAGCATATAAACCACTAGTAAGGGACTAGAGGACCAACTATAAGGGATAATAACTAGAAGGCTAAGCTACTAATCCAGAGGAACGGACCAAGACTATAAGGGGGGACTATAGCTATACTAATACTTACTAGGAGCCTACTAAGGACTCGTTATAAGATACTAGGAAGGAAACTATCTATTATAGTTATAATAGGAAAGGCTATATCTTACTAAGGTGCTTATATTATAAAAAATGCAGCTATATCCGCTATAAAGGCAAACTATGCCCTAGCAAATAACTAGAGGAGAACTAGGTAACTACGCGGATAGTCTAGTAGGATAGCAACTAGCTACGTCGCTTCGAAATAATAATATAGGTCCGGGTTATAGGTAGCTAGAAGACTAGTACTACGCTTATCGATTATAGAGCTAATAAGAATATTATAGACTAGAAGGTTATAACCGATACCTAACTAGAAGCTAATAACTTAGAACCTATAAAGGGAATATAGGCGTCCAAGGGACCTAACTATAGCATACGGAAGTTAGTCACCCGAATAACTAATAGTATAGGCGTCTAGCGGACGGTTTTATATAACTTCAGGATTAGTAATAGTAATAGCTATAATACTATCCTAGGGATCCCTTAGTATATATCAGAGTGCCCTAATATCAATTAGAAGGAGTTAGGCTAGACCTTTCCCCTATATAAGAAGAGTATTCGCCCTATTATAACTAGAAAAGAGCTTAGGTATATTGAAAATAAAGCAAGAGCAATACTTATAGGGGTACTATAAATTAACTAGATATTAACTACTACTTATTAGAAATATAACCAGGAACCTAAGGATATTAAGAATACTAAACCGAAGATCCTACCGGAGTATTAGGATTTTGAAAAGGTATTTGATATTAATCTAGTAGGAACTATACTAGAGTTTAGAACTACTAGGAGCTACCCTATTAACCTAGAGCCCGGGACCGAGCCCCTATTTAGACTAATCTACCCCCTAGCTAAGAAGGAGTTAAAAGAGTTGAGGGATTATATCTATAAGGCCCTATAGAAGGGATAGATTTGCTTATTAATAAGTTTAATAGGGGTGCTAATCCTATTTATTCTAAAGAAGGGGGGTAAGTTAAGGTTATATATAGACTACTAGGGATTTAACTAGGTAACTACTAAGAACTATACCCCTCTCCCCTTAATTAATAAAATCCTTAATTAGCTCTCCTAAGTAAAGTACTTTATAAAGCTTAACCTCAAAGACGCCTACTACTGTAAGGATCTAAGAGGGAGACGAGTAGAAGATAGCATTCCGTATATAATATAGTTACTATAAATATTATATTATGCTATTTAGGCTTATTAATATACCTACTACCTTCTAGATATTTATTAACGAGTTACTTATAGGCCTAGTTAATATTATTTATATTATATATTTAGATAATATTTTGATATTTACTAATAATATAGACTCCTATATAGAGGCGGTGAGGCAGGTACTCACCCAGTTAGGAGCTAATAGCCTCTATGCGAACCCCGATAAGTATAAATTCCATAAGGAATAGATTAACTTTCTTAGGTTCGTGGTTTTACTAGATAGTATTGCTATAGAATAGGAGAGGGTCTAGGTAATCGCTAAGTAGCTAGTACCTATTATAATATAATAAATTTAGCAATTTCTAGGATTTATAAGGTTTTATAGGAGGTTTATTAAGAATTACTCTAAAATCTATAGCCCGCTTACTAACTAACTTACTAATATAGCTAAAGGATAACTAGTTATAACTAGTAAGGTACTAGTTACCTTCTATTAGCTCTGCGCTTTATTTATAGAGGCACCTATTTTATAATACTTCGACCCTACGCTACTAATTTATATTAAAACCGATATATTAGACTTTGTAATAGGGGCGATATTAAGCTAGCTAGAGGGCGACGTATAGAGACTAGTAGTATTTATATCTTAGAAGCTTAAGGGCGTGTAACTGCAGTATAGCACGCTAGAAGCAGAGCTACTAGCTATTAGGGAGGTAGTAGTGAGGTAGTAGCACTATTTGCTTTACTCTTAGCACTATATCTAGTTTATTACTAACTACCTAGGTTACTAGTACCTCGCTAATAAGAAGATGCTTAATAGCTATTAGGCATAGCTACTATAAGACCTATTAATATTTAACTTCGAAATCGAGTACTAGCTAGGTCGCTATAACCTAGCTAATAGCCTCTTATAAAGACCTAATTATACCCCTGAGGATATAGAGATCGAGGAAGCTAGAGATTCGCTCCTATAGGACTTTCTATAATAGTTTAACTAAACTACTATCTAGAGGGTAGGTACTAGGCGATAATAAGGTGCTTAACTATTAAATACCTTCCCTAAATAACTTATACCCTCGCTTTAGGACTAAGTTAAGATAGCTTAATAAAAAGACCCCTTTTATATTAATAAGGAGTAGGAATAACGAGGAATAAGGTAGTTACTAGATAATACTAATACCCTATAATACTATAAGGGCTTATATATTTCTAATAACTACCCGCTTCAGAAAGAAGTCCTTAGAGCGTTCTATAACGAACTATCCGGAGGTTACTAGGGGGTTACTAAGATACTAAAGAGGATTAGGAAGTTATTTTTCTGGAATTTGCAGAAGAGCAATATAAAGGAATATATTAAGATATATATAATATATTAGTATATGAAACCGAGACACCACCTCCTATATAGCGAACTTACACCCCTACTAGTACCTACCCAACCCTTTTAATAAATATCGATCGACTTTATCACTAAATTGCTGCTATCTCTTATAGTAGGGAATAAGCCTTATAATAGTATTCTCGTCGTTATTAACTAATTTATAAAATACTCCCTATATATCCCTACTAGGGAGTTACTTATAGCTAATAGGTTAGCTATACTACTTACTAAATATATTTTCCTTATATTCAGGCTCCTAGAAGCTATTATATCTAACCGAGGATTGCTATTTACTAGTAATTTTTAGGCTAAAGTATACTACCTGCTAGTTATTAGGAGGAAACTTAGTACTGCCTTTCACCCCTAAACCGATAGCTAAATAGAACGCTAAAATCAGAGCATTAAGCACTTTTTATAAGCTTTCTATAATATCAACTAGGATAATTAGGTAATATAGCTTAACCTAGCTTAATTTATTTATAATAACTCCTATTATAAGGCTACTAAGATACTACCTGCTAAACTACTAATAGGATATTCTCCCCGCAGACCTAACGATATCAAACCCTAATAAAAAGGCTTAGTAGTCCTAGTAGCATTCAATAGAGTTCAGGGTCTACTCACCTAGAGGTTAGCTATTACTAACCTGCTTTATAAATATAATAAAAAATATAGTAAATTTTATAATTAAAGGAGGACCCCTATTATTTTCGCTATAAGAGACCTTATATTACTTTTAACTAAAAATATTAAGCAAAGGCGGCCTTCTCAGAAACTTTCTAATAAATACCTAGGCCTATTCAGGATCTAATAGGTGATTAATAGGGGATAAGTATATAAACTATATATAGATAAAAACTACCAAATTTATAATATTTTCGCACCTATATAATTAGAACCTTTTTTTAGCTTAGCTATCCTACTACGAGAAATCCCAATTAATAATAATAACGATAATATCTATATAATAGACTATATTATCACCTATAGGGGTCCTAAATAGAACCGTTAGTACCTTATTAAATAGAAGGGCTATAGTAAACTAGATAATTCATAGGAACCGCAACGTAATATATCTATCGATTTATAAAACGACTATAAAGCTAAATTATAAGCAGAAATATTATAATCCCTATATAATTCAATAGGTAACTAGTAGGTAGTTAGAAATAAGGCACGCTAGCTAGGTATTTCAATTTACTAGCCCGAAGGCCCTCTAATAAGGCGATAGAAACGAGAAAATGCCTAAAGGCGACTAAATACCTACCCGAAGGCAACTAAAAACTACCTAGAGCTTATTAGCAGCTTACTAGGGGCGCTCCTAAAAATTTTAAATCCCCTAGGTGCTAGCACCTATCTTATTAGAACTATTATCCTCGCTACTAGAATTAGTAGTAATAACTTCGTAGTTCTAGAAAATATTAGAAATATTAACTAAATAAGTACTAGTAAGGTACTAGCAATACTTCTATAGACTTATGACTTTATTATAGGAGTCTAAGGACTCCTAGGTGCACATAGCCTATAACTCCTATGCCTCTGCTTAACGCTTAGCAAACTGCTCTATCTCGGAGTAGTAATAGCAAAGCTCCTTATACTATTTATATAATAACTTAGTCTATTTCTCTACTTCTTTAGAGAGGTACTACTAGTAGATAGTAGCCTCTTCTAAAGCAGCTACCTAGCAGTCCTCTATTTCTATAGAGATTTTAGCCTCCTTAGCCTTATGCTTCTTAGGTATAATATTAGTATTATTCTTTTTAGTCTAGAGGGCCTTCTTTACTATAAGCTAGGTAGCGAGGATCTCTTCCTAAGTACGATTAGATACTAGAGAGGCATAGGGAGGCATTAGATAACCTACCTTATTCTCAGCGTATTACGCCCGAATATTAGGCTCGGAACTACCCTTATTTATAAGGCGCTTCAGCTTATTAGCAGCGCCTATTATATAACGGGTAAGCTATAGAGAGTTAGTAGCTAAGTACTAGAAAATAATATGCAAAACTTATATTAATATAGGCTTTGCTATTACCTATTTTAGCATAACGCTTATATTTAGTCGAGGTATCTAAAATAATACGAATTAGTAATAAATTCTAAAGCTAAAGCACTAGATAAGCACTAGCTAAGGACTAGATGCTTACTATCGCTCTCGAAGCAGATTATTAAACTTATAAGGAGCTTGATCTCGGGAATCTCCTCCTTAGGGGGCTCTTACTTTACTTATGCTAGGAGATAGCAGTAGCAGGAGCACCCCTGGAGCTTACTTATTATTAGGATATAGGAAGCATCTAGTATACTAGCGGGAAAGGGAGCAGCGTTATTAATAATAGAAGATATAATAATAGATTCGTTATATAATAATTGAGATAGAATAATAGGGGAGCGGGAGACTAATAGCAACTTATTAGTATTATAATCTAAAGAAGTAAGAAGAAGGATTTTAGTAGGGTGAAATTTCGAATAATATTTATACTTTTTAACTTAATACTAAAGTTAGCTTTTTATATAGCTAAAAGGAAGATAATCCCTAGATTATTATATTATTCGCCTTTATTTAACCCTACTATACACGGGGAGGTACTAGATAACTACTAGGTAATAACTAGCAAACCCCTATATAATAATAATAAACGCTTTCACTCCTAAAGGGAGAATATCTTTATTACCCCTATAAAGCTACTAAAAATATAATAATAAGCAGAAAATATAATAATTCAGAGGGCGAATTTAAAGCAATAAAAACGAGCCCGAATAATAATATGTTTAGGTATAACCCCCCTAAGAAAGGAATAACCCTCGCGAGGGAGTTTAGCTATAGGTATCCGGATAACTACTAGGTAGCCCTAGACCTTTCAGATAGAGAGCTATGAGAATAGCTAGGGTAGGGGACTGCCCTATTACTAGCTAACTGCTTCTCTAAGCGCTTCTAATCACTTTTCTTTTTATATAGAAAGCTATAAGAGTAGCTAGGGTAGGGGATAGGTGCCTTACTACTAGCTAACTACTCTTCTAAGCTTCTCTAAACTATTTATATAGAAAGCTATAAGAGTAGCTAGGGTAGAGGATAGATACCTTACTACTAGCTAACTACTCCTCTAAGCTTCTCTAACCTATAAAGTCCCTTAATATCTAGGTATAGAGCTATAAGAGTAGCTAGAGTAGAGGATAATATACCCTACTATTAGCTAACTACTCCTCTAAGCTACCTAGCTATTTAAGGAAGAGTTATATAACTAGACCTAGGGATGCTAAATTCTAGACCTATAGGAACTATAAACTAGGAAGGCTTATAAGAAGTAACTAGATAGGCACTAGATATCCTCTAGATAACTATAGAGTAGCCTAGTCTAAGGATAGACTAATTTAGAGAGGGGGGATCGTATTACAAGCCTAGATAAGATTAGACTTACTAGACTACCCTATAGGGGTCTATAGAAGGAGGATACTAGGTAGCGCCTCGGATAATAAGCTATGCTAGAAGTCTATAGAAGGGGAATACTAGTAGCGCCCCGGGTAATAGGCTATCCTAGGGAAGTCTATAGGTAGGGGGCACCGGGTAGCTCCCTATATAAGTCCTCTAATCCTCACGCACCCTCATATAGTAGACTAGAGGGTTAGAGAAGAATGAACGTTACGACTTTATACCTATCTATACTGACTCTTTCACTCTGTACCGTACCCGTTTGTGACAGTCGACCCTTCCCACCTGTCTACGCTGTAGTATCCGTCTTTGACCCATGAACATAGTATCGTCTCGGACGATGGTCAACAGGTACGAGAACCCACCCAGATAGTGCTGCTCTCCATCGCCGGCGCCCTCGTCCCCATCTTTGTATGGTGGATGTGGCGCCAGGAGAAGCTCGGCAAGCCTGCCTTGATACCCAACTCCCTTTGGAAGACGGCCGCCTTCTCGTCCATCTGTGGCATGGTCTTCCTGACCTGGGCCATGATCCAGAGTCTGGAATACGTCTTCAGCCTTTTGTGAGTTCCCGTGCCCTTCTCATCCACACGAGATCCCATGCAGACCCACCAATCTTCACCTTCTTTCCCTTAATCCTCCGTGATGACGATCGCTGATGATACCCACGCCCAACTCAGCTTCCAGAATGTGCAAGACCTCTCCGCACTGCAGACTTCGCTCCGTTTCATCCCAAATGTCGTTCTTGGCATCATCTTCAGCGTCGCGCTGGGCGTGATGCTCCACCGGGTGCCGGTGTACTGGATCGTGCTTTCGACCTGTCTCCTGTTCGCCATCTCACCTCTGGTGATGGCGCTGGTCGACCCGGGCTGGCCATACTGGTATGCCTCATTCTGGGCCATGCTTTTGTCTCCGCTTTCGGGTGATAGTAAGTCTTCACGACCTTGGCCTCCGTCAACGATCTTTTGAACTGACAAAAGCACCCCCGTCACAAAGCCTTGTTCGTCGTCTCTGCCCTGATCATCACCAGCACCTTCCCCGAGGGGACCCAAGCCCTCGCCAGCGCCGTCTTCAACACGTTCTCCCAGTTCGGCACCGCCGTCGGCTTGGCCGTGGTCGGCGTCATCTCCTCCACCGTGTCGCAGAGTTCCCAGTCCGGTCATCATGCCGGGAACGACAGCGAAGACTACTCGAAGGACGATTTGTTGGAGGGGTACAGCGCCAGCTTCTGGGCCATGTTTGCCGCGGCGGCCCTGACTTGCGTGCTTGGGGCCCTTGGTTTGAGGAAGGTATCGAACAAAGGCCTGAAGGCTGAGTAGAGGAGTAGCTTGAGGTTTTTTGACCACACGAGTTCTGCGATGACCTGGAGGCGCGCACATCATAGAATGGTCTCTATTCGAGGCACAACTGTCCATAAGTAGACTCGATAGATCGTTTAAAACTGCATCGGGTTCAACCGCAAGCCGAATTCATCCAGACCATGAAATATGAGCAAATCCCCATCATATACGTAGTATATTCCGGTCCCTCAGAAGAGGTCGAAAATTGTCTCCGAGTCAGTTTGAACACAAAAATTTCCGGGAACGCTAGGCTTGAACAGAGCAAATGTGATGAAATTCATGATTCTTGATTCTTGATTCTTGGTTCTTGATTCTCTCGACTTCTGGGTTGAAGCATACGCTAGGACAGCCCCTCCACAAACAAACAGAATTTCCCCAGCAGCTCTTCCGCCCTCTCGACCGACAACATCCCCGTATGCGCAAAAATCTGCAACTCCGTCTTCTCCCCCCGCGGGAACGAAATCACGTACAGGAAGTACGGCAGCCGCCGCGGATTCTCGAACCGGCGCAGCGTGCTCGTAAACCCTTCCTCCACCGTCAGGGAGACCTCGTCCTCCACGTTCTGGTGCTGCGTGCAGGAGAAGAACTCGGCGCCGCAGGTCTCCACCACCTCCTTGAACCCCAGACAGTCCGCGTCGCCCATGGAGATGAACTGCTCCTGGATGGCGGCCGAATGTGGCATTGTCGTCGAGACAGAATTTTGCGAGGGCGGTGTCCGGGTCGGACTCGGCTTCGATGATGCGGAAAATCAGGTCGACGGTGCGGGGGATGACCATCCAATGCTTTTCGGCGGAAGGGAGGAAGTAAGCCCGGAGAACGGGAAACGCCTCCAGGAGGTCACGGCAGCTATGCTCGAGCTTGGCCAGGTCGATTGACGGGGGGAGGTCGAGGTAGAAGTAGTCGACAAGTTGCAGGGCGTCGGACAGACCCTCCACGGCCAGCGATTCCTGCATATCGGAAAGCGGCAGTATCTCCATGATGTCCTCCGGACCCAGGGGACCACGGTGATCCAGCTCTCCTGGAGAGATGACGTCGAGAGCGCCATTTGTCGACGGGTGATGTTGATCCTCCACACCGTTGCGATCGGTCTCGTTGCGCGGCTTCGCAGAGGCCGTGAGCACGGCGAGTCCAGAGAGCACCGGGTGCCGAAAGATATCCGCAACGGAGATTTGGACGTCGACTTTTCGCGCCTCGGCGACGAGTTTCATAGCGGTGATGGAGTCGGCACCGAGACGAAAGAAGTTGTCGTCCAGGCCGATGGAGTCGCCGTCGATGCCGAGGACCCGAGCCCAGAGAGTTTGCAAGGTGCGTTCCGTCTCGGTCCGGGGCGCCCTCCGGGCTCGTTCGGGGGGGGGGGGGGGGGGGGGGGGGGGGGGGG